>OMNW01018308.1:28623-41990 GCA_900303245.1 Selene dorsalis
TTGACTTGGAATAACTGATGTGTATATACAAGAACCACACACACACACACACACACACACACACACACACACAGGAACACACACAATGTTACAAGTTTAAAAACACCACGGCTGCATCTGGGCCTCATTCCACTGGCCCTCCTTTGCTGTGAATGGGCTGAGTGTCCACTGAGTCGGAGGCAAGAGCCTGAGGCTGAGTGCCAACCATGTGTTACATTATGAGGAGAGTTTTATACATTACTCATAATATGTCACTGTAGTCTGGCAGGGCTGCCTTTGGCAAGAGTGAGTATCTCAGAGAGCTTAAAATATTATGATATTGGCTATAAAACCACACAAATCACAGTGTGCATTTTTACAAATAATCACTGAATAAAATGTTCAAATGTAATGAGGATCTGATCTTGTTAAAGGCAAAGACCCCTGAGCATGAATTTGAAGGAACAACAACAGTCTTGCCTTCAATATGCATTTCAACACCAGATAATGTTCCAGTCTTTCCCAGGGCCTCAGTTCTTAATGAAACTGCTAGTGCCAATGGGAAAGTGCTGATGACAGAGCTGAGGTAGCCAAGGTTATTGAAACATACAAGCCAGGTTTCAACCCAACAGGTTTGTCTGAACATTTGTACAAAAAACAGAGGTGTCATTAAAGAGAGAGCATGGGCATACAGCCTAGGTGGTAAATAAGACACCAATAAAATATAAGGAAAATACAAGTGAGGTAATTCAGGCACAGTGGCAGTATCAGAAAAATCAGAAAAGGAGCTGAGGTAGACAGTGATGCACACCCTTGCTGTGCTGTTGAGCATTCATTTCACATTAAAATACTTCTGATCTACAGTATATGATAAAAAAAAGGAAAGAAAAAAGCAACAACATGAAAGCTATTTGATATGGCAGTTCTTGACAAATCAGTTGTGCCTCTGGAAGAAATTAGTTTCTGCACCATACAATAGCAAATCCATTTTCTACGAGGGTGTGCTTGAAACAAAGTGAGTGATGTGCAACTACATCCAGAGGTAAAACAGTGTATTTCAGTTCTGAATAACTATGCTGTTCATACAGAGGCCTGAGAATGAATTTAACAGTGCACACTTTTAGACACTCTCAAAGTATTTATTGTGCTGCCCTCTGTTGTATACGTGAAAGGTGATTGAAGGAGATAGATGAAGTCTGAACTGGAAAGTCACACCAGTGCTAAAGGAGGTACAGGAGTATGGAAGAAATGAGATATTAAAGCTGCATGGTCCCTGGAACTGGTTGGGGTTGTGGAGGAGAGGGAACCGCCTTGATACACCCTGAGGGTGTATCTTACGTGATCCAGAGCCCCACTGAGGCCCCTGGGAACTGAGGCTGTGGGCAGTCTGCAGGATTTCAGTGGAAAAACAGCTAACTCCATCTGTCTCAGCAGCTAATCAGTGTCCTACAACTTCCTGTACTCTCAGCAGAGTGCACTTCTTTCTTCGCTTAGTTGAAAGCAGAGACATACAGGAAGTCTGCGGAGTCTTTTCTCCTCTCAAAGTGCTATTGTCCCTATAGATATTACACCTTCTTCAGCTTATACCATGACAACACACAGGACATCTGCAAGTCTTTATCCAAGTTAAACTGTAGAGATGTTTAATCTCCTCTCTGTCTCTGTGGGAGGAGAAGTTGAGATGCGTCATGGCAGAGCTGTGGTACAAAGGAAAGTTCAAATACCCACGAGAATGTGCTACAGAAGGACAAAAGCACTTGAAGCATTCATTTTCAGAACGATAGCACATACTGTCCTATTTGATTTCTTTCTTTAAGGTATTGCGGCATCAGCACTGACTTTGCTAACCCTGCAAGAAGTCCCTGAATGTCCCTTTATCCCAGCCAATATGAGGAATTTTTCAAAGATGGCAGAGACAGCAGGGTGCATGTGCTGCTGTTATGGTTTCACTGCAGAGACTCAGTGGCAGCTGAGTGAGACACACACAGCGCTGCTGCTTAATCCCCCCTTCACTCTCACATGGGAAGTACACAAATGAAGACTTATGTATACACAACACTACCAGAACAGCAGGGAACTCATTTTCACCACTTAAAATGTTGCACAACATTTTTCTTCATTAACAATCTCAGTGTAAAAATCAGTGACATAAGACCTCCTGACTGTCTGGTACCTTGACTCGTCAGTTTCTCTTGCAGCTTCCAGTGACTTATGAAACAAGAACAGAGAGGGCAGAAGGGAAATCATGATAGCTTTAGAGAAAGCAGCTCCCAAGGTCTGCAGTCTGGAGCAGTGATCTCATTATCATACTTACATTTTTTTTTATACATTTCGAAACATGCACTTGGAGAATAGCATGCTACTGGTTTACTCACAATGTCCACCCACTCAATCATGCAAGAAATTTAATCATATATCTCCCCCACGTTGCCTTATACAGTTGCTTATACCTTTTTTTGGAGATCAGGCTGTAAACATGTTGCTTTGGGCATTTACATTTTAAAATGAGAGCCCATGGGGACTGACTCACTTTTGGAGCCAGACTCCAGTGGTCAATTGAAGAACTACAGCTTTTATTCCTTCTGTGTCTGCTTCAGGTTTCAGCCCTGCAGTGACCGCTGTGGTAAGCTGTGTCAGCCAATACAGTTCAGGATTTTGAATCAGAATCAGGAAAGAAAAATGATCTGATCATTTTTCATGTTGTTTAATTTGCAGAACATGTAGGCCAGTATGAAATTGTCAAAACAGTCAAAATGATGTGTTTAAAACACCCTTGTCCTCTTGTTTTTCTTGGCTATCCTCTGTAACAACTGTCTAACAATGGCAGGCCTGAAAAAAGGGGCAAGTAAAAACAGCTCTGCTTTCTGACTACACATGGACCTTTAGAGGGTTTAGAATAACCTTGATCCTAATCATCAAACTTCAGTCAGAATAATAACACTCTGAGGAGGCTAAACAACAGTTAAAACCTTAAACAATCTCCCGACAGTCAGCATGTATTCAGCTGCGAATGTTAAACTGCAGTTAAACCCCGAGTCCTGCTCCAATTCATTTATAAAGTCTCGACATTGTGTACCTTGAATTCATCACAGGGCCTTTTTCGCTCAGGTTTTCTTTTTTGTGTTTTGTCCTGCCAAGAATTCCAGAGATGGAAGTAGTGAATCAGCAGCAGCCAGAGTGTGGATGAGACTCCAGGCAGCACCATCTGGTTGTGTTTGGCTCATTCCTTCATGTACCATCTCTGAGTCAAAAAAACACTAAGTGAAAGAACAACATCCCAAACTTTAAATGGGCTTTTCTTTGTCTTTCATGCCAGTATTTAAATCAATCAAAATTAAGCAGTAGAAGTGTTATAGCAGATGTTGAACTGCAGCCTGAATGCAGGCAAAGAAGAGTTTCCGGTATGTCTATAAATCACAACGAGGTTCCACTCGTGAATTTACTCTGAAGGGACAGATTATGTCTTTGTACAGATGACTGGGCACAAGTTTTGCTTTATCTGCAATTGATCATCTAAAATTTTCACACATTAACCACATTTATCCAAAGAATATTGTCCTGCAGGCTTCTCTGCAGATTCGTGCAGACCAACGCAGAAAATTAAGCAGACTTAATAAAGTCTGCCTTGTTATGAAAGACCTATTGTTTCCCTAATTCTTTGCTGCTAATTGACTGTGGCAGGCTGGACATGGACGGCAGTTTCTCCACTTGTTCGTGGCGGTTTCAGAGACTTCCCTGACAGATTTGTCTGCGGCAGACGAACAAAAACGCCTGGCTTCCGTCCGAGGCGCACCAGCAGGCCGTTCAAATGAGGGCTCAAACATAACTTCTTCGCTGTCTGCTCAGCAAGAGCAGCCGGTTCCCCTGAGGAACACTTTTAATGGGTCAGGTAATCAACCTTTGAGAGTCCAGACACTCTCCCTCCTTGTCTCCTTTAGACTCTGCCAACAGCCTGTCTCTTTGCCGCTACTTTTTTGGAAGTCCTAGATATTCAAATAAATATGTAAGACAAAAATCTCTTTCAGATTTCTGAAACAATCCTCATCTCTGACTTGTTTCAACAACATTTCAATCAAATAATCAACTCGTCAGGAAAAAGAAGGTACATCAAAAATAGTCACAGTGGTGTCAGGCAAAGAACACACTGGATGCATGGTGTGCGCACAGCAGCTGCAGATTATTTAGGTTTCCGATATGGCGCCACTGTTAACAAGTTAGGGAAGATGCCTCGCGGTTGCATCACATGATCAGGAGATTCAGCCAATTTGGCCATTGCCTTGCATGTCAACCAGCAGAAACAGGAAGAGAGAAGACTTTTGGATGTCATAGTCATCTCATACCAGCAGTATGAGTATGTCTAGGCTGAATCTGAATATGAAACAAGAGTTTGACATCACTGCTCCACATGTTGGCATTGAAGAAAGGAATTGATCAGCTCAGAGGTTTACGTATTCCATGTTTCAGACAATTTAGAACCAGTGCTCTTAGTCTTAGATATGACATTGTAGATTTTGAGGCAGCTCTTAGCTAACACAATAAAATGATTGGCTACAGCTTGACTGAATGACGTTTATAGCCCTTAAGAAGTCTGGAGGTTGCCAGCCGTATGAACCTGGCTGACTCTCAGATGTATTAGTGCCTAATGTAGTAAATCATAAATAATAATTTGGTTTTGTATCTAAGACGACACAACATGAGACCATTTTTGGAAGATATTTTTACTTTTGATACAAGCCAGGTGTTGCCCCTGCTTCTAGACTTGGACTTGTGCTAAACATCTAATTTCACCCACATACTGGGATTTTAAGGCTCTTCTTCTTCTCTATTTCTCAGCTCATCAACAAATTTCCCAAAACGTTGGAGTGTTCCTAAGAGTAAAATATAAACTGTTTCCTGAACAGCAGTTTGCGTTCTGGCCAAAGAAAGCTGGACTTCACAGTGTCTCAAGGCTTTTTAATGCTTTGGTATAAAATCATCACATGCATCATGTTTCATAATTTCTAGGTAATGAAGATTTTTTAAACACTGTGTGTAGACATAACTCTCAGCATGCTAAACATCTTTTTTTAGAAAATTCTTGTTAAATCATCCCAGAAAATAGGAATCTCTCAGACAAACAGATCAACGGAAAACTTTGGTACAACAAAGACAAAATCATTGCTTTCTCAAGACACCGAAAGACTGCAGTGTGTCTTGGCTTGATAAGTCAAAGTTGATTGATTATCTTTCGGCTTGCATCTAGGCAGAGGGCCACGTCTCTGTGGCTGTTGGAAGATTGAAGGATGAAAGCTCAGTCTGGAGCCCTGTGTGGTCCTGCAGCTCCAGAGGCCTCTGCTCTGGCAGCCTCCTCCAGCCTTGAACACACCTACACACATCTTCCCAAGTTCGTCCTTCACTATGAGGAATCAGAGATTGCAGTACATGACTTCACGAACAAGAACATGGACATGGGAAGAGCTGCTGAAAATAAAGTAATTTTTGAATTTTGCAAGAACCGATGATCAGTCTTTTATATAAACAGATTCATTCTTCAGTGACATGTGCCAGTGACTTAAACTGATGGGACACAAATGGGAAAACACACCCAATCAATTTAGGAATTACAGTGTATAGTATAAATATTACACCAAAAATGTTTTAATTGAAAAGTAATGATAATAAACATACACACATACACACACACACATATATATATATATATATTTATATATCCTGATTATATCCTGATTTAGATTTATATATCTTGTTCAAAGTATTATCATCAGTGTAGTTAGGCGTTGGTGAGGCCGACACTGAAACCTGACAGAGAAAGTAGGAGAACTGTAGGATACAGAACACAAAAATGTTCTTGAATGAGATCCAACATCTCTCCTTAATGTGAAGCCTTGAAAAACAGGCCACTTACTGTACACCACTGCCAATAATCACAGAAAGGGATCAAGAAATGTTTGGGTATAACTTCAGATTTTTGCAGACTGATCACTGGAGCCCAAAGAAAAACGCCAGTTGCGAACCAGACTCAAGAGGGAAAAGAACAACATCCCATGGACAGCTCCTCCTTTTCACTCTCAGTGATCTGCTGACACCACTCTGTATGTCTTCCATAATTTGTCTCAGGTAAATATATTAAAATACAATATAGACACAATTACACCCACTATCTGTATGTACTTCAAAAGCTGTGTAATCTCTTGTTAATGGCAGATAAGACTACACAGATATACACGTCATAACATGGTATATGATAAATAACATTATTCACTGTTCTATTGATTGCTTTCTCGTCGGCTTCACTGAAAACAATTGCACATGGCCAGGAGGCGGGTTAGCAAAAAAGCAGAAAAGCCGGACTTGCATAGTTCCCCTTTAACAGGTTGCAGATTTAGAAGTCGGCCACTCATTGTAAGGTGACCAGATTTCGGAAATGAAAGACGGGGAGATTTCCAGTTCAGTGGTCAATATAAAGTTAATGGTTCGTACATATATATATTGTGTTAGACCAAATCACATTTTCTGTCTCCAGTTTGTTGAGATCTGGTCACATTAACCTAAAGGCAGAGGAGAATTCATCCTGACAACCATACAGGCAGAAGAAGACGAAATGATTTCTTTATGGCTTGTGTCAGCTCTCTCGCTACAGATGTGTTGTTGATGATGTTAAGGGTTTAAAGAACAACACTCACTCGTGCCAAACAGTAAGCATTAATACAGGTGCTCACATTATTTTCTATGCAGAAACCCACAGCAGCAAGACATTGGCAGTGCTCTGGGTCCAGCCACGACACCCTTTACTTTCTTCCCTTTCGCCCTGGTTTGGCTCTTCTTCTCCTCTTCTTCTTGCGTGATCTGTGTTGTAAATGCACACCAAAGAAAAAGAATCTGCCACTCTTTCCGAAAATGGATGAAGATAGTGTAAGTATCCCGAACTTCACAACTCACAGTCAATAATTATTTATTAAATTAGTTGCTAAGTCCTACACTCTGTGTGGTCTCCTGCCAGTGACGCTACATGTGTGTGTGTGTGTGTGTGTGCCATGATGCACTGCAGCAGTATGTTTAACTTAAGCTGCCAAAACATTAGGATATAACTGACTGATATTGAACAAAAAAGCTTCAGACTTGGTGCAGTATTGCAACTGACAGGCTCAGATTGTATCAAGTGTCTCACAGACATTCTTGCAGACGGAGCTTTTGTTGGTGTTGAACTAGAGATGGTTCTATAGTTACCGGATTGCATTGTTTTAACTCCTTAGCATGCGCTTCAAGTAGGAGCAGCAAAGTCTGGTAGCTCTGAGTTTTCACTCAACCTTTGCTTTATTTTTGTTGTGTTTTTGTCGTATTTTGTCAACTACTGATGGATGCTTCTGTGGGGAGAGGAGATTCTTCAGAGAGGAGCTTCTTTCATTGAAAATGGAGCAGGTCTGGAGGATGCCACCCTGCTGAGATGAAGAGGTGTTTTCATGGTTGCCGTGCTGTTAGTGCAAAGATGAAGGCTTGGAAGTGGAGATGTGCTATTGGTCCTTTCTGTCGTCAGTCATCGTGGGAAATATCAACTCTCTGCCCAACTGGAGTGATGAAGAGCTGGAGATATTGGTGAAGACACAAAAAGTAGACGTTTTTTCAAATCATAACAATACTTGTGTACATCCCACCCAATGGCTACTGCTGAAGTTCCATCTGAAGTTCTCCATGAAGTCACTGCTAGGATACAGACTAAACATCCTGATGGATTCACTGAGGGATGTGGTGGAGAGATGAACACTGAGGGTGGTGGAGGCCATTCTGGACGGCTCGGACCATCCACACTGCTGCCTCAATCAATTAGTTTATTATAGTGTGACTTTAGTGGAAGAAGTGTCTTCAGATCATTTACTCATATAAAAGTACCACACAATTGTGCAAACAAATAAAGATGTATGCTGTGCTCTGAACCATATGAGACCAATGTTGGACACCCCCAGATAGAATATATTCTATACAAACTGTTCTGTAGAAATGTTGTTATGTCTGCTCAATTCAAGGTCAGTTTCAGGTAAACTTCACCTTCCAAAAATCCCCTCAAGACAGCTCGCCAAGGAGTCTACGGCTATCCTCATCCATATGGCACATTCATCTGCAGGAGGGGTTGCTCATGACAGCTTGACGTCTTCCTTAGAGCCAAAGACAACAGTGAATTTCCTCTGTGCTGATGTGTAATTACTGGACCTCTACTTTTTCACTTGTGTGCATGTTGTTGTTGTCCAGTCTGATGACTCCACCAAACATAATGAATTTTCATTAGAGAGTGTGTTCAGTGATGAAAGACAAAAACAGGGGTGAGTGTACAGAACTGAGGAGCTGTGATTGTTGTGTAGTGTTTGTGTTGTGAGATTGTAATCCATTATTTAAAGTTCCTGATTGTGTTACTGTTGCTGTCATTTGGTCAGAGCACATGCCTACATCCTACACAGCCTTACATACCTAAAAGTTAGGAGGAGAGTTCATCATCTGACATCATGGGAAAGCCTGTCCCATACAGTCTACAGCTGTTCATATACAGTATCTACCCTCTTCATGGGGCCACCTGCTGGTTGAGAGCAAGCAGTACAGCTTCCACAGATGAATAATTCATATCCATCTGTAAGGTGGGAAAATTCAGAGCAAGCCAAACAGCAAGACAGCCTGAGTCATACCATTCAAAACATCAACAAATCACACACAGCTGCCAGCATCACTTTTTTGGGGCTAAACATCATAAATCACAATACAGATACTGGCAACAAATGTGTGGAGTAAAATCTCCTCCACTGGAGCCGTGTGCACAAAACAAGATAAGATAAAGAAGACAAAGGCTGAATTATCCAGAAGGATAAGCTTTGTAAAATGTCCAACACATTTATGCTCTCTGTCTAGACTGTCATGTGCCACTGACCATCAGGAACTGGAGAGTGAAATACAAAACACAAGGTGTGGTGTTTTCCCCTTGAAGCTTAAATTCCTCCAGCACCAACTCTGAAATATAGAAAACCATTAGCTTTTCATTTCATTCAAAGTTATCCAAGATGAGGATTTGAAGCCCATCTCCTGCCCAGGACTTTTAGAATAAGAAAGTGTCCATTTTGAATGAGGAGACAGTTGTGACATCACGAAGCCACAGAAATTCTACCGGTTCGTTTTCAGGCTGAGTCTCTGAAAAGGCCATGTGCATTTCTCACTGAGGCGTTGATACTTCCGCATTATAGAGCCTAGACCTGATTTATTATCAAAGGCATGTCAATCTTACTTTGCGCAATTTGGACCTTTAAGTGATGCAGAGGATAAGTAGTTGGTTCATGTCCAACAAGATACAGTGTTACTGAGGAATCTTGGTTTTAGCAAACAAAAAAATCAATTACCAGACAAAGACATGACCTTGGGGTCCTCAGCGCATTCTACCCAAATGATGCCATCTGTAGTTTAGGAAGGAAAAGGAGCCTAGTGGGGAACTGATGAAATGACAAATTGTTTTTGAAAGAGGGTGTGATTTCTCAGAGCAAAGCTCCCTAAACTCACTGCACTTGTCAGCCCAGGATGCAGCACAGTAAAGAGAGGATTTGCCTCTTTGTTAGTGAACAGCAAAAACACATGTTTTTATACAACCAACTGATGCACTCCCCGTTCTTTAATACAAAGAAATGATCCACTTATTGTCTTCAAAGGTTGCTGCTAAGTCCCTAAGATTATATTCAAACCCACTGGGAGTGAAAGAGAAAATAATACCCAGCAGTGTGTAGGCAGCCTTCTTGGAACATGAATCTGACAAGGTGAGCGAAACAACTTAATATTCCCACTGCATTGCAGGGGAGATATTGCATAATCTATCATACAGTAGGCTGTAAACAAATTCCATCGAGAGGCATTCGCTGAATTGGGGGGAAACAATGAGAAAAAGTCCCTGTCGGTCACCACTGGAGGTTTGTCTGCCACAAAATTCTCACTATCATTATGTTTGTACACATCACATTCGCACAGCAAAGTGGGACTGTGGGTGTTATGGAAACAAGATTTGTCTATTTTGCTGTCAGACATGTTATCTATGAACTGTGCAAACATGAAAGTAGTCTGTCACAGCTGCTTCTCACTGGGATGTAACACTGGCAACAAATACAATTACCTCAATATTCAATTCTTCCCTGAGTCAGGCTTGCATACTGCCAAGATATGTATTACTCCATTTCTGTCAAGGAGGGTTGTCATGGCCGCCAGTACTGCCAGCCAACCAGAGATCATGTATAAAACCTTCCAATCAGTGCATTAAAGGATCATCTCACAAATACCACAAAAGAATAATGCCTCTTCTAACTTCTGTCTCCAGCCCTCCACTTTTTGGTTTCATTTGTTTTGTTTTGTTTTGTTTTGTTTTGTTTTTTAATGTAATGTGTTGATGCTGTGAGCATTTCAATTTATTGTTTGTTCAGAATCAGATATATAAAATGAAGAATAAAAATAGACTTTGATTCCATTGGTTTTTGAAGACCAATAGCAATAGCATTGTGACTGGACTAAAACCAAGGCTTCCTTGGGTTGATCCTTCACAGTCCACGCTATCATTGCTTTCTTGATTTAGTTTCAAAGATCACAACTTTCCTGTGTCAGTACAGTCATTCATTCCACTGGAACAAACCCACTGAAAAATGTCAGATAGATTTTTTTCTCAAAGTTTTTGTTGGAAACCTAGAGAGTAATGGACTTTTCATTATGTGGCCAGATTTCAGTATAATGCTAATGTTGCTTTCTGTCTGCTCGATGTGTAAATAAACCACTGTTTGCCAACACATTAGCTGTACCAACTCAATAAGGTGGTTATTTATCAGTGTTGTTTACAGCTTCAGCAGCCTCAGTGTGGGCAGGAAAAGAAAATCAATGAATGCTGCTTTAACATGATTCACAATAATCAAAAGGATGTTAGAGTTATTTCTGAAAGTTGACTTTTCATAGTGAATTCAATGGGAGACTCCTTTAAGAAAAAAAAAAAAAAAGCACTTAAGCTTTTCAATAAGGTGGCAAATGAGGAAACTGCTGTCAAGCAGACCACCAGACCTTTTTATTTTGAATCACTGCAACAATTGGAAATGTGGCAGCAATTGAAAGGTATGGAAAAAGGCTAGAACCAGATCTTTAATGAGTCCCTAGACACGGTCCATGTGGAGCTGTGAAAACCAATTGGCTTTAGGTGAACTGAAAATGGCTGCACTATTAAGCCCCTTTGAAATCCACTGACAGTACAAATAACCTGCAGTTGACACTTGAACAGGGCCGTTGCTAGGAATTCTGGGCCCCATGAAAAAATACTTAAGTGGGCGCCTGCCCCCTGACTTTTCATCGCAACTTTTTTTGTACCCTTTTTATTTATTTCAACGATGACAGTGATTGACAGTAACAGACAACTTGCCTGTCATTCTGATTTAAAGGAGAAGTGCCGTTTTTTAAAACCTGGACCTTATTTCTGGCATAAAATACGGCCGTTTACTCACCCATCTAACTTTGGTGTCATTAGGAGCCCTTCAGACGATATTTAGATCCATTTGAGAGCCATGTATATCCATATAATAGGAGTGATTGGGGCACCGAGAATGCAGCCTCTAAATAATGCATTATCTGCTCCAACACTTCACTAGTGCTATTTCTCTTTGAGTACGGAGTTGCCTGTTATTGTCATCCGGGGTCTGCAGATTGAACAACTAACCTCTGAACTGGATGATTTCATCTCTGAGTACCACGTGCAGCCGCAGTACGGCTCATTCACTCAGCGACTGTCGGCTTGTTTACCTACTGCACACTCTGTCCTCAAGCCCTCCCAATCCAAGTCATTGCCCACTGAGCTATCCATCTGGGTCTGTTGAGCCCTCAGGTCCACCATAGCCTACTATTATCTTACATTACACCTCCTGATTATACTTACTAATAATGTCAGTCATACAATTGTCATACAATGTTCTACTACCAATTATAGCAAATACAGTTCACATGTATTCATTATAAGAAAGCAAGCTCTTCTTCTGCAACTCTTGTTGACGCAGGCAAATATTAGCTATGACTGGGATTCAAACCCCCAGCTTCCCAAATCCAATGTCACTGAGCTATCCAGCTAAATTTGTTGATTCTCCACACTCACTCAAACAAGTACACACAGACAGGTTGACAGCCCCTTCACATCAGTGGTCAGAAAGAATAAGACAACATGCATCTGTGTAACTCTGTCTGTACAATGTGTGACTCCTGATTTCAAGACCATGGGTTCAATTCCCACGTTGACAGAGATCATATCTTGGCAAATCCTCCAATGGCATTCTTAAAATTTCTGTGAGGAAATTTTCTTCTTTGTAATGCAGTCCTGCATTTGGAGGATGAAAGCACCAGCAGTATAAATGAAACCTTCAGTGTTTGTGTTTATTTCTTTTAAATTTGGAATCTATCAACCTTCGCCTCCAATTTCTCCAAGAAGGCAGGGAGCTATTGCTTGGACAATAAAACATATTTCATTAATATTGCATGTTTCTGTGGCTTTGTTTTGATGGTGAGATGCAGCAATAGTATGAGTATTAGCCAGGGTTATATGTAGAATAATTTAGTCATAGAAAGATTAGGTTACCGGGGGGTTTTGTGGGCCCCATTGGGCTGTGGGCCCCTAGAATTGTCATCACTTTTCTCCCTTATGCAATGGCCCAGCACTTGAACATTGGCATAAAGCAGAGGATCTTTGTCCTAGAATGCAAATAAGCCTCCCGCACATGTCACCTCCTGTGGCAAAGCTGCCAGAGACAAAAATTCACCCACACATTAGTTGTAAGTCAGCCTGCGTACTGCGGCCTTACCGCATTGAAACACTAGCACCAACTGTCAAAACAATATAGCTCCTGCTCAACTCACTTTAGTTACACTCTGCTCACCACACTTGCCACGTAGAGCAGGAGACAAAGTGGCTGCTCTAATTTGTCCTTTAAGTGACTGAATGAGCCTGAGTCGCTTTAAATCTCTTCCAGCATCACTCTGACACATTCAGCTTGACCAGATAAAAAAAAAAAAAAGGTCTACAAGCATTTAGTCAAAGTCTGGCCAATAACCGTGAAAATTAGATGCTTTCATGCAAAATTTGTTCTCAGTTATTTTGTGTTTGTGCCAAAAACCCTTTGATCCCTAGTTTTAAACGCTCATTAAAACTACTTAGTGAAACTATCTTAGAAGAGGAGAGGAGGACTTCCAGGACTTGCATGAGGCCTGAGACATAATAAACACTTCAGAAATCAGGCACCGAGTCAATATCCTCAGATTTGTTTTCTTTAAACATCAGATTTCCATGTCACTGGCAAGGTCAGTGAATGTGTTTGAAAAACAACTACAACTGACAACTGTGTTGTGCATTTCCAGAT
>OMNW01018308.1:42013-66509 GCA_900303245.1 Selene dorsalis
CAATAACACCACAACTCTGTAACAGTTTCCAGTGAATACATTTTCCATACAGCCTTGGAGAGGACGCAAATCTAGACCTCACATTATGCTGAGCACTGAGCACTGACTCAGTTCAAGTACCTGAGTTAACCCAAATATTCCAGTATAATATAATATAATATAATATAATATAATATAATATAATATAATATAATATAATATAATATAATATAATAATGTTCAGAAGTGACCTTGTATAGAAAATCTTATCATCTGTTTTAATATTTATAGAAATTTGAATGAAATTGTTCCTCAAATTAGTGAATGAATTTGAATGAATACCTGATATTGAATTTATAAGTATGTGAGATCAGCATGACCTTGAACTTTGACCTTTTCCAACCAAAATCTCATTGTTTTATCTTTCAGTCCAGATATATGATTGTGTCAAATCTACTTTTAAACTTTTTTCCTCAAGCTGGTCTTTATACCACATTCATGAGGTGTTTTGTGAGGTCACAGTGACTTTTGACCTTTGACCACCAAAATCCAACCAGTTCATCCTACAGTCCTAATGAAAGTTTGTGTCAAATTTGAAGAAATTCCAAGTCAAGGCAATACAGAGATATTCTGTCCATTCCTCATCTCAATGTCCTGCCCTTATATATTCTGTTAAATAAGACGATCATCTTTCTCCTTAGTTGTGTGATGGCTTAGGGTTAACCCTAACCCTAATCATTTTAGGGTTCATGTCAATTTGAAATTTTATAAACCATGTAACTAGTATACTGAACCTCATGTGTAATATCACGAGTGAGTTCCCCTCTGATCCTGCCAGTTTCCTTTGAATGTAAACATATTGTTCAGGGTTACGGACTGTGAACTATTTATACCCCTCCTGGGTTGGTTTGTCTGGAGAGGAGAAAACATCTCTGTCAAAGCAGCCAGACAAGGAGCACTTGATAGTCTCGGCCTCTGTCCAGCTGAACCCCTGGAGCAGTTCATCTGAGGTAAGACAGCATCCAGGAGCCAGGCAGCCTGCAGGGAAACATGTTTAATGAAGCTTACTGCAGGGCTTCTGTCACAACAGTACAGTACATGGTCTGTTTGAAATGATGTTGTCATGATGGACCTGTCTGTCTGTTTGTCTGTCTGTCTGTCTGTCTGTCTGTCTGTCTGTCTGTCTGTCTGTCTGTCTGTCTGTCTGTCTGCCTGTCTGTTTATTGCAACTCTCAGCTCTCCCTGGTTACATTTACGAACTCTTGAGCTCCCACTTAACCTCCTGATATGACCAAATGTGTTATGTGAAGACAAGTGTGATGTTTCTTACATATGCACTAATTAAAACACTGGCTAGTGTTATTAATGAGCTAATTAGTATAATTGGTTCTGTGTCACATCTCATGGTGATTATGGGAGGGCATTAGGAAGCTAAAGTGGCTGCTTAAAGCTTGTATCACACCTCAGTACAGATGTTAAAGACCACTCCTGTGAATTATAATTCTGTAGAGGAGAAAAACAACAGCACAGATTCATTCATCAGACACTGACAGTTGTCTTTTGTTTGTCTGTACAGCTGCTTGTTGTGATTGATTTTTTTCCCCCATGAGTCAAGAGTTGAACTCCGCCACTGCACTGCTTTGTGCATAAAGTACAGTTTGCTTGTCAGTTGAGAAACGAAAACATTAGCATGCAAGTTAAAGTACTCACATCCATTGTCCTCCCACACATTCTTTTTATTTACCCTGATAAATGTGGACCTCTTGTTGGAGTGGTGGTTGTGTACACTCACTGTGGGTTAACTTTTTTTTATTAGCCACAATTGTCCAGTATTCACTCTTGAGATGCAGTGTCTTTTCTATTGTGTTCAGTGTGAACGTGTTCTGACTGATAATGTCCTGTTTAAAAGAAAGTTTAGGTTGTGCATAATCCCTGGTCATTTACCAGAATGTACTGGGTTGCATCTAAAAGTATGATGAAAGTATCACACAGACCAGTATACACCAACACATCGTCCTGTCTTATCTCTGATGAGTTCTCTCCCGCTGAGTAAGTAGAAACACTTTTCTAAAGTGGATCCCAACAGGTGGGCTGTGAAAGTGTTGCAAGTGGGCCAATAAATCATTTGAGAAACAGTACAATTTTGCAGTTACATGTAATTAGAAATAAATGTTAACACAGATAATATTTTTCACATGGTATGGTCTTTAACAACAGTAAAAATGTCATGTTAAAATTTCTATTTAAAACATTAATTATTTATGTTAATCATATTAAGGGCCATCACTGTGACAAGCTAATGACAGGAACTTGTGTTGTGTGAGGGACCACACCATGCACTTGTCACGTCTCAGGCAGACTGTGCTATTGTTTTTATTTTACCTTTCCGATAAATCTTTAACTGAAGAAAACGGTGTTCAAATATGTGATTTTGTCAGCAATTTAATCAAACACCAAAGTATTGTGAGTTATTTTTACCAACTGAAGGTGTGAAGAGGAGAAAGCAGTTGTTCATGATTTGTTGTTGGTGGACTTGACTTACAAACATTCCAGGCATTACATGTAGCAGATGATATGAAATACTTGCAAAGCTTCTTCTGGCAAGTTTTTAAACTCTTGTATCCTGTTTTGTTTAAATTCATCTTTACAATTCTTGCAGGTTTCCCTGACTGTTGCTGTATCTGCTGATGAAAGGAAATGAATGAAATGGACAAAAACAGCGTCAATGCACTTCTAAGGTTCTGAAACTTTACAGGGAATCTGTTTCACCTCAGCCTGGATGTAGATGAGAGGCTATATATAAGATAGGAACGTTGAAATTCGCAGGATGCGTCAGTGAGGCCAAATTACACAGAGATTGAATTTAAGATGGGGGTTTTTTGTTTGTTTTTTTTGTCTGAGTCCCAGTGGTACACTGTGGGATAAACCATTACGTCACTTAGGGCAGGGCTTTAGAAACACCCATGTGGGACAAGCACTTCTTGGTGTGGAAAATTCTGAAAAAATGCTGATCAACAAAGCAGAAGCAGCAGATTTTTCCCCACATATACCATTCTCTTTGCATGAGCAATAAAAGCAAGCAAAAATAGGAAAATGCAAAATGAATCATTTTTTTGTAATAGGATTTATTCAGTGTCATTATGAATGCATAGATGTAATTCCCAATGTCAGCAGAAACCACAAACACACCAAAAAAAAAAAAAAAAGTACAGCTTTGAAGACTTGAGTGTTATTTTTGGCACGCAAAATTCAATCAACTCAAACAGCTAAAACACTGGCTGACACAGAAAGGAGCTGATGAGCTGGAATCTGGGATCGCATCAGATATTAAGGAGGCCTGCATACAATAAGTGATATATTCTGAGTCCTAATTAAAGGTAGACTGCTCTAAACCTTTCAGCTGCATTCAAAAGCAGCACACCAGATCAAAGGCTTTAGCTAATTAGCACTGACACAGCTAATATGGCCTGCCTCTCACAGTTTCATTATGAATGTGTCCAAACAGCTTCCTGGATAAGGACTGAACACTTGCTTTTCATGCTGTTCAAAGATAGGCGTTTTAATCCTTTAAATGATGATGAGTCCAAGCTCCAGTCCTAACTTTTGTAACTTTTTTTCTACTCTGAAACAGAAGAGTAGAACCAGCGCAGCAGATGATAATGAATGTGAAAACACATTAGAAAAAAAAAAAATCATTACAGCAGCACCTACCAGCTGTCGCTTCAGCTGCAAACACATCTAATATAACACCAAAGTCCACAGAGGATGTGGTTTTTGTTATTAACATCTATTCTGATTTGGTTAAAAGCTTTGTCTTGGTCCATTTCCTCTAACCAAGACAGGATGCTTCAGACTGATGCAGCTCTTCGTCCATGTGTTTATTCCACAATGGGAGGCATTCAGAAGACAGCTGCACACGTCTCATTGCACTGCATGTGCAACTTCAAAGTACGAACACATGTGCAACGTTCCCTCCTTCTGCAGCTACTGTACTCCCCCAGGTTGTTGCTGTACTTTGGAAAGTCAATTAGCATGGCTGAATCAACGCAACACACCCGTCTCTTAAACCTGAATAAAACAAACCAAGTGAGGCATCCGTAGGTTTGGCTTTCTCAAGAATGAATATCTAGGTGTAAGGGGATTAAAGGAGCATTACAATTTATTACTACTTATAATGCTGACATCTAGGAACATGACATAATGTAAAGCACAACTCATCTCCACATGTTCATAAGGAGGTTCACACACAAGTGAAAGCACCTGAATTTGTTACTTGAAGGATTGTTTCAGGCTGATTCTGAGACTTTTCTTTGCACTTTATTCTTTCAATTTGACACACTCTTCAATTTCTATTTGGGAAAAGCAATTCAGTTGTTTTGTTTTGCTCAAACAAATCAATAGTGAGTCTGCAGTTTCTGTCGTGCTGATGTTATTGTCAGTTAACATGGAAGCTGCAGCAGTGGCTGCACTTCTGAATTGGAATTTCTGTTTCTGTTGGTACTGTAGTTATATCGTACATTGACTTCCCAGTATCAGCCATGGTACTTGTTTCTCAAAAAGGACACAGCTGTAAAGGCTAAATTGAAAAAAACAAACAAAAAAAAATCAGTAATGTGTCTGAGTCATGATATTAAAGGTTTGAAAATCACACTGAATATTCAGCCACTTACGGCTCTTCCCCAACCAGAACTGTAGTTTCCTCACATTCTCGGACATAACCTTTGTCTCTAACACTCGTCTCTCACAGTGATCCAACAACATGCCTTACAAACCTTTACATTAGCATGAAGAGGTGATACCAGTATTTTATAATATGTGCGAACAAAGAAAAGGTGAACTAAGGCTTTGGTCAACTTAAAACATAATAGTGTACAGAATGTGGTTGGTATTATACACAAACAAACACCTACACAGCAGTATTCAGACATCAGAGTGTGTTTGATGGAGATTCTTTAGTGTCTTTTGGAAACTTTTCTCCTTATACACAACAACTGTATGTGTAAACATCATTAGTGGAGCTCTGAGTTCTGAAACCAATCAGATATAAAAGCCATGAAAAGCTCCCGTGGTCAGGGCTGCTCTTTAATCACTGAACACTTCTCAGTTTTTGGACTTGGATGTCTGGATGACAGAAGCCCACTGCAGAAGGGAGATTGATTTTCAGGAGCTCAGGAAAGTGTCGGTGAACTTTCAGTCACCACACACCAGTTAAAGTGCTCGAGTCCCATGTTTTAGTTTTTCAATTCTGTTCAGACTTTGGAGACAGAACACTTTAGTGCCTGCCGTGAAATCACCCTGGGCTTCCTGTAAACATTAACTTTAGATTATAAGTGGATTTAAAGCACCGAGTGCACACTATATTACAATATTATTGAATGAAATAAGACCGAAATGATAAAACAAAATGCTAATGACCACAAGAAATTATGACCTGTGGGGTTAAACGTCACTATTGAAATATATTTGATAGTTACATTTATCTCAAGCTGTTATTTCTATTTTTAACCTCCATAACTACAAAGTGAACTGGAGGATAATTGCTATACTTTTTCATGTATCAGTAAGAACATTAAATCTCTGTACCGTTTTATGGGTGATTAATATATTATCCCTCATAAACGACATTATTACATTTCCTGAGATGAGAGAATACCTCTCCAAAATGCAGAACATACATAAAACATAAACCCTTCATTCTCCCACTGATTCAAATTTCAATAATCGTTTTGTCGCATATGTGAGCTTCTATAAATCTGCTGTTGTCAAGAGTGCTATTGTTTCAGTGCAACTTTTTCTCTTTGAATGGTTATTCCCTTGTATTAAGTGCTAACTTCACAAAGCTTGTTAACACACACACACACACACACGCATACATCGTTACGGCTCTTGTCACAATATAAAGTGAATTCACTGCCATCAGTCACAGCTGTAGAGGTCACTCCTGTGAATGTTAACCCTGAACTTAATGCCCCTCAGACAGCAGTCATTGTGGACCCTGCAGGTCCACAGCTGCTCATCATACTGGTTGCTAGTGATGATGATCCCTCCCACTCCATAGCTTCTGCACCAATCAGGCCCTGCTGGTGCAAGTTGAGAATGGAGTCGGCGATGATGCGGGCTGTTTTTTTCTGGTATCCCCCAGATGTTACCATGAGTATGGGGATGCCTCGTCTCCTCGCAGCCCTGAACACAATCTCATCTCTCTTTACAATGCCCTGGCAAAGAAGAAGAAAGACAATCTGTCAGTTTATCCACAGCTTCAGATGGAGCTGGTAATTTCTGAGTAACTTCTGGCTAACATTTCTATCTACGCTGCCTTCCTCCCCTGAGAAGGGAGGGGAGGCCTGGAAGAGGACCGATTGTTCCTGTATCTCCCTGTTCCACAGCAGAGCACTAAGCCTCTCAGGGCGACACATATGGGAGGGACTGAAAAGAAACACACACTTCCCGACTTGTCTAGGGACTGAAAACGGGAAGAGCTCGTGTCATTTATTATGGTGCAATTTGTCACATGAGGACTGATTTCAAATATTGTGAAGTACTGCAGAAACACATGTTCAGAACTTTAAATAACAATGATTAAAGCTGTGGTAACTTTTTGTTTCAGGCCATTTACCAGCCCCAGTCATAAAGTAGCTCTGAAACACACATCGGTGTGGCAATCACCACTTCACCTTCATTGCTTTATTGTTTTCTGGAAATTGCTGGATCTCTGGCCGGAAATCCCTGCCCACAGGAAGTAATAAATCCAAATTTGGCTCATTTGGATCAGCTCTCAGTATGCTTTAAAATATTTTGTTACATTAGCTACATGAATTGCTCATGTGACCTAACCCACCTGAACCTGCCAGGAAAATATTCAGACATTTTCCCCTGCCATTACAGCAGAGTAGATAAAAATAGTCGATAATAGCCTGCGAGTTGAATTCAAAGGATGTGGAGTAATCTGTAGATGCTCTGCTCTTTTACTTTTGAAGAATTATCTAATGAGTGCATTGTAACACACACAATGGAGATTGGTGCCACTCCGATGGTTCCTCCATGTCTAGGAACCTCTCTACCTTATCCAACAATCCTGCAATAAGTCCTCCCGTTGCTGGGGCTGTAATGTTCAGTTTTTATTGAGAGGTGGTGACACACGAGGTACAGTACCTGTGGTGATATTGAGAGTCCCCCAAGAGGGTCGCCATCCAAGATGTCTGTCCCTGCATTATAGACTATAATGTCAGGTCGGACCTCATTCAGCGCTCCCTCAGAGTGGAGCTCTACTTTCTGAAGGTACTCAGAGTCTTCAGTGCCCCAGTCCAGCTCTACCTTCCTTTTTATGGCTCCTGAAGTGTAAAATAATGTCACATTCAAAAACCACAGCACAACAGTAGACAGTAACATGGCTGCTATCAGTAAACAAGCCATTATGAGACAGGAGTAGTTATGTTGAGCTCAATCCACAGGCCTCACATGTTGACCGGTAATTGCTGCAGCGTTACACCAAGCTGAATTTCTTTCAGCACAGACAGGCCAAACAATTCCTGATAACTGAGTTGCAATGTATGAACCTCAGGTAGGTAAATTAGTTTTTTTCCTACAGAATGCAACCATAGGCAATAGTGTAGTTGTGCTTTAATTAATTAGTATGTACACTTCCAATAATTCATGCTAGTGATGAAAAAGGTTAATTAGGAGACCTTTATGTTTCAAAGTCAAACAATTATGCTGCAGACGTTGGAAAGAACAATGCATGTGCATGTAGTACAGATTTTTTGGTAGTTTTTTCAGTCTAGTCTTGCTAGTTATAGACTTAAAAGCAAAAAAAGTGTCAAAAATTGAAAGCTTTGGTTTTTGAAATTATAAGGAAATGCGTGACATATGGAGCAGAATACAAGTGTACATTTTTTTATCTTAAAAAAGCCAGCGTGTACATTTATTTCACATTCATTAGAGGGGAGGAGATTATAGAATGTCAGGGATTCAATTAATTGCATAGAGGAAGGCAGCTGAAGGATGGGGAGCATTTTAAAGTCAGGGATGTGGCGTTTCGTCTGCACAGTACTGTATGAATTAGGGTTAAATGCCAACATGCAGTCCCTGTCAGATCAGCTTTAATGTATTAACATGTTCATTTGTGTAAAAGCCATGATTATGGTGTTGCGTGGCCTGGCAGTATTTTTTGCTGAGAACTAATGGAGTGATTGGTAGTGCTTAGGGATTCACTGCATAATTAAAACAGCACTGAGTGACATCTAGGGGCTGGAGCTGGAGGAGGCTGCCCACTCTGTTCCAACCTCCACTGCCAACAAAGCATCAGAGGAGCAGAGAGCTTATTCTGTCACCAAATGCATCACAAATACATGAAATCCCATGATGTAGAAGAATCTGTAAAGAGTTATTAATACTTTCAAAACTACTTTGACATTTAAATTCAAAAAGACGTTTTAAGGACAAAAATCAATGGTGCATTCACTTACTTTTTGCATATCCATCCCCTGGATATATGTAGCGATTATACATATCCATGATGAACACCCGCCTGTCATCCATGAAGTCACGTTCATGTCCATTTCCCTGTAACACAGCAGAACAACAACTTTTATTCAGCTCTTTAATTCTGCTTCTTTGTAGTTTTTCTTGACTGTGCCAGGTTTCTACACAGGTGTCACACAGACCCATTTGTTTATCGGAGATGCGCAGCACTGACTGACAGCGCTAGATGAGGGATAAATAGTCTTTTCATCTGCAGGCATTCAATGTTAAAATACTTAATAAAAAAGTCATGGCTACTCCATCACTTTTCATTTCCTTCCGTCAATTTGTCACCCAGTGTGTCTGACTGCTGTCAGGAGGAGATTAGGCATTGTGCCAAGCCTGGTATTACTGAATGAAAAGGACGATGTATGGGACAAGCCGGGCAATTTGGTGCCAGCTGAACATCATGCCCAAGTGAGTGTATAATCCATTGTTGAATGCAAAGAAGAAAAAACAACAAGGTTTTCTAATGTGTGGTCTGGTTGGATCCACTTCACATTTGAGGTTAACATCTAGTGTTGACATGATACCAAAATTATACCTTTGATATGATAACCATCACCGTTTTAAACTGGAGTGCATTATTGTAATGTAAAAGCAAACAAACAAGTTTAAGCTGCATCATGAAGAAATGCCAGACTTACAGTTAACGTCAGTGTTTCTGATTTTCATGCTCATTAAAATTATGGCTCATGTGTTGGTAAGCGCTGTCATGGTAACTTGTGCGTTTTTGACCGAACTAGGTAATATTTGTATTATTGTATATCGTTAAGTTCATAGTGTTGTAATTGATGTCTGTCATACTTGACTGTATGGGGAACTCCTCAGGTTTCAGAAGGATTCAGTTTGGAAAACTTGGCCGCTGGAGGTCTCACTAAAACTCTGCATCCCAACACTAGAGTATATTGTGACGGGTTCTTCTGCACAACCATGAAATCTGAGGGTTAAATGTTGTAGTGGCTGATGTTCTTATCACCTATGCTTTCTAGACAACCAGCAGTCATCTGCCAGAGATGGTCCAACAAAGATAAATAAAATGTGACAGTCACATGATAAAGAGTTGCGCATATGTGTGATGTAGATTTGGTAGACAGGATGATGTATTTCTACTGAATAAGCATCATATCCAAGAAGTGGGCCATTTTCCTGATAACCTGATAACATCGGATTTTTGTCAGCAATGGAAAAGGGTCAAATCATCATTCTCACCTGGTTCAAAATTAAATTTATTGCCTCCAGCTCCATTCAGCTCTGCAACTGGCACTGGTCCAGGTGAATCTGCTCATTTTCACCCCTTGTGTGCTATGACATCTTTTAGAGCACAGACACTGTAGACAGACCTGTCACCTGTCCAACACAGTGCTGTTAAACCAGAAACACAGCGGCTTTAAAATAAGTTTTTTTAAAACACACAATGACCAACTGATTCATCTCACATGGAGGCTCTGGCACTTTTACAAGAGCCCCAATCAGAGGGTGAAATAACAGATCAATTTTACCAGTCCCCACATCTACTAGCAGCTCACTCTGTGTGTGTGTGTGTGCGCTGTAAATGCACGTGACAACGTCGCTTGTTCCATTTGTGTGTGCCCTTAGTCCGAACAGCGAGACAAATTCGACTGACTGTGGAAAAGGGGTCAGTCAATTTATACCTGCTAATTTTGGTGGAAAAAGGGCACAAGGAATGGCCTAATGCGGTACAGTGAGTTTCTCATTGTAATGGCTCAGACATACTTGACCAAGTGTGACACTGATGTCAAAAATGTACTGAAACTTTTACAACAAGCCAATGAACTCAGGTCACTCCAGTGCCCTCCATCTCAGTCTGCACAACTTTTGCTGGATATTTTCCAGAGATGATCAAAATGAAAAAGTCAGTGAGATGCTGAGAAAAGGGCTGATGAGACTTGTTCACATTTCTCTTTGGCCTCCATACTCTTGAGTTTAAATCCAACTTATTGACTAAAAAGGGAAGACATATTTTTAAAAGAACGTGAGTTTTGCACTGGACTTCAGTTTGTAATATATAAACTCAAATTACACTAAGGGCTAATATAGGCTTACATTAGACAATGACTGAATCAACATGTAAGTGAAGGCTCTGCTCCCATTTGAAAGATGGCCTGAGACTATAAAGCAGCTTATATACCGCAAGAGCTTCTGCTGCCTGCCTGTAGTCCTATTAGTCTTATCCTCTCCCCACATACTGCATTATACAATAAAAGATTGCTTTTCACCATCATTTGTTAGTGTCAGCCGAAAGCCTTCACTGCAGCCTCAAACAGACCTATCCTTCAGTTCTTCAAAAAGATAGTCTCCATTACCAATTTCAAACATCTGTATCAAATGATAGCACAATCGATCATTGCTTAACAAAACATAATCAAAAGACAGGAACAGGAATGGATTTTTCACCAGACAGCACGATAATACTGTTTAGGAGCAAGAAATGTCCTAAACATGTAGAGTATAGATGGTATTATATTACCAATACCACTTTGAACTCAGCAGTAATGACACATTTTTACACAGACATATTGGGATTAATGAATAAAGAGACAGATGATGAATAGGCTTGACTAACGTATTTTGATATTCTGTATATTTACTAGAGCTGCCCTAAATATGTCCATGCACTTTTTTTTGTGGTTATGGCCCTGCAAGCTAAGCAAGGCAGGATGATAGGATGGTTGGGTATAAACTTTAATGAATCTAACCTGATTACTACTCCATTATAAATGAATGTGTTCATTTTTGGTGGCTGAGCTGTAACCTGTGAGCTACACTGCTTTAATTCTGATGAATGGGGGGGTCCGGGACAATTTCATGCACTGGTCAGTGACTCTAAACAATGCCAAGATAGTAGCCCAGTGATATTAGTGTAAAGTTTTAGCACTCATAATGTAGTTTACAAATAAAGTTTTTTATGTACTATATCAACACTACCCCATACTGTTTCACAGAGTGAGTCACTACACAGCAGTTGAAGCCGTGGTGATGTTTGTATTGTTCACCAAGTGTAAATGGAAAGGTCAACCATCATTGTTTGTCTTTATACAGTGAGCTGCAAAATATATTAGTCGATGGTCTATAAAATATATTTGAGTCATAAAAAGCTGGTCAAAGTACCTTATCACATGCAAACAGCTCACACTGCATAAAGTATATATGCCTTCACAGCAGCACTACAGTCAAGCTTCTTAGAAACCGTACAGAAAATTGACCATTACTGCTTTGTTGTTGACTGGGTGAAAAAGCAACACTTCTGTCTAGGTCATAACCTCAATTTATGTGAGAATAAGAAGACTTTAAGTGTCATGTCTCAGGGTCATAATTAGGATTTTACTGCACATCCTCAATATTTTCTCTCTGCCCAATTATCTGCTGAGAGGGCCACTCCAGGCCAGTATTCATGCCCTCATGCAGATTTGCTCTTTTGTTCTTCTTCATGAATTATTTACTCTGCATCTGTATTGATCCCTTTCTTGTCAATAGGTAAAGGCGCATCATGACCAATGAGCCATAGCTCAAAATGAATAAAGCCCTGTTTCTGGAATGCGGCCACAGACCTTGGGAACTTTGAGACGTCATCAATGTTAATACAGTTCTGAGGGCTAATTGGTGCTGGATACAAGTCATTATGTTGAAAACATGAGGTAAGACTAAAATATGATAATCAGAATTCTAAAAAAAATGTTGAGTCATTGTTATCTACAGTTGGGGTGAGCTTAGTCCACTGACAGTGACCTGATTAACAAGATCTGCAGCACGGAGGGAGCTGCGGCTCAGAGGGTAGAGCGTCAGGTGAACTTTATATAACTTAGCTTTATTCAAAATTTATCAGCATCATGACATTGTTGGTGATTAATGCTGAAGATAATTGTTGTTCTGCTGAAAGCATGATATCTCTGTTTTGCTAGCAAGCATGGGTGGTAGTATTTTGCTAACTGTGGGCCAGTGACCATATCTGATCATTTAAGGGCCACTTTCTCCAACATATCTACATGTCCTATCCTGACTTCTGAGCTGTTGGTAGTTAAGAAAAAGTGTTTCCTTAGGGCATACAGGTAAAAATGTATATAACGGTGTAGTTACTATTCGAGTTATACATATTATGATCCTCAAGCAGCAGCAATGAGGTTGAAAAAACAAACAAACATTTGATTCATAGATATGTAGAATAAGTGAGAATACTGTTACAATCACAGATACAAAACACAAGGGGTGCACAGTAACAAGGCACATTCATACTATACTATACTATAACTTTTGTATTAGGGTACATATATGATCCAAATATCTATCCTCTTCTCAGGTAATAGAGCTGTGCAGTCTCATACATGAGCATGCTCAATGACAGTATCTTTATCTTTGACAGTTTTAGGTAAGGTAAGTGAATGTTTTTACCTAGGTCATACATGTCTGCATGAACGAACCAGGTACTGTAGACCATAAAAGGTAATGTACATGTCTTCCCAGAGTAAAATAGTGGGCGAGATGCCAGGAGGTCTGGGAGACCTGACAGTAGTGATGGACAGTTATTTATCTAGAAAGACGACCCAAAGTGGTATCCACCTGTTACCCATGCATTCATATGTATAAGAGGTATTAAGGAAGCTTTTCTTTATTCATTCAAGGGCCTAGCTCATGTTAAACTACCCTGAACTTCAGATCTTGGACTCATCTTACTGACGAATCAACCACTTCAGAAAAGCATCATTACAGTAAGGCTGTGCACTGCACCCTGACTGACTCTGTTGCTTCTATGGATTCATATGAATTATTTCAAACACACACATCACTGTGTCAACAAGCTCAAACATATGAAGAGCTGACATTAGAGTAGATATCCCAGTGCCCAAGTCCAATATTATCCAAAGCCTGGATGCACTCAGCTGTTTGCCAGGGGAGATGTTTTTAGATACATTCCACTGAATATGACAGTAAGGGCCAATTTGACCCACAGGGAGCCTCATTGATTGGTGTTGTTGCAAAGGGCGGTGTGTGTATGTGTGTCTGTTTGTATATATGTGTGTGTGTGTAAAGGGGGGGTGTCTTTTCATCGATGTCAGTTCCTAAGCAGCAATTCAGATTGACACAAAGAGGTAACGGTATCGGCTCACCTGATGAGCATCCAGATCAATGATGGTAGCCCTGGAGATGCCTTCCACTCTTTCGAACAGAAACTGTAAGAGACATAAATAAGAACATATTTGCTTTCTGAATCTTTCATAGTTTATAGTCTCGCCCAGAAATCCCAAAGTGAAACTTAAAGAGTTACATTTATGAAATATCCACAATAATCTGGTATAACGACAGTAAAGGAAGCAGTGGCATGTCTTTCTTACTCTTACTGTGTATGGGAGGCATTTAAGTCATTCCTTTTTTGAGACTGGTCTAAAATGGTTTTCCCCAAACCGAATCCCAAATCAAAGGGCTGTTAAATGCTTTTTTTGTTCTTTAAGCACCACAAAGACTCAGAAATTGCTGTATTATAATAAGACATTGGGTTAAATGAATCTAAAAGGACAAAACTGGTGTTATTGTATGTTTCTCCAACATGTGGGTCTGCCTCTCATGATTCCTCTCACCCATTTATTCATATTAATGCTGATTTCTTTAAAAATGAAAGTGAAAGTGGATTTCTAAAAATCAATTGTATAATCAATTAATTGACAATTGTACTACTGTGTGGAAAAGCTGCTCCATTACGGTTTCACTTAGTCTGGTCTCCCATATCCGGATTTTATCATCATTAGTGCTGGGGTGAAAAATATTGGTTCTCCAATTATGATCGCTCCCCGTCTGAATAATCTGATATCCATTAATAAAACTTGAGATCAGTCTTTATTATGTGATTGCGTATTCATTTAGTAAAGGTATGACATGAAAGAGAGCTGATAAAAACAAATGAAATGGTCAAAGTTGTCATATTAACATTTAAGGTCTGTTAATTGATTGCCAAATGCCAATCATGAATTGAGAGGAAACCATTCCATCTGTGGACTATTGACTGTTTCTTTATCTATAATGCATTTACACAGCCACACAACAAA
This sequence comes from Selene dorsalis, assembly GCA_900303245.1. NCBI lineage: Eukaryota > Metazoa > Chordata > Actinopteri > Carangiformes > Carangidae > Selene > Selene dorsalis. The sequence goes on from OMNW01018308.1 coordinate 56,572, forward strand.
GTCAGTGTGCTACACTTGGACAGTTTGGGCTGCTGGAAATGGACATTTGTCTCTTCCTACATGGTGTTCAGGACTTTTTCTTTCACATATTTATCATGAAGATAGGCTGTTATGACCTGCCCCTCTGAGTGACTTCATTTGGTCATTTGGTATTTATTATTTTCTGTTTTCTTCTGCCTCCCTTCTGTATTAAACCTTTTGAAGCCTATAGGCTGTTGTCTTCTCCTCAGCTATTATTAGTCCATCTGTTTTGCTCCAGTTTGTTTTATTACCAGCTCAATCACCTGTGTTCCTAAGTTTACGATTATGTTTCCCTCATGTGGACAATCCTGTTTTGGTTTTTGCAATTCCCATTGCTGAGTTCGGCCCAGTGGCTCAGACAACCCAGAGGAGGTCATTCTAGTTTTATACTACTTCTTTGTGCTAACTTTAATCATGAGCATGGTTCTTGTATTTGATGTGCTGTGTTGGTGATTTTCTTTCTACTCCTTTCTTTTTCTTCCTCATTTGTATTGTGGCCAAATAGGAAAAAAGAACTTGCTAACTTCAGTTACAGTATCATCAGCCACCATAAGTTACCTAGTCTGAGCTGTAGGAAGTTCGCTGCTGCCATTAGCCTCTAATTGGCCGAAATGAGCCACCCGGCGGAAGGCCCCGCCTTCCTGTTGCAGTTTTCACAGATCTCAGAATCAGAGTCGGTCCAGCCAGACCTTTCTTCTCTGGAGAAAGGTCTGGTGAGCGAGACTATAAGTTACCAGTTCATACCCGAACAAGCTAAGCTGTAGCAGCAAAACTCCTGTGTGCAGTGAGTTGAGGAAGGCTCTGTTACTTCCTCCCAAAGTAACATGATCTCACTTTTAATCAGATAAACATGGATGTTTCCAATGAGCTTAACTGTAAACATCAATCTTACCTTAATGGCCAGAGTGATGTCAGCGTAGGCACAAAAGCCCCCTCCCCTGTCACTGGAGCAGTGGTGGAAGCCTCCTCCTGGGAAACAGAAAATTCACTGGCTCAGTGTCAGGGCCATTAGACAAGCTGAGCAGGTCACTGCCCATCTGACCAGTCTATTATTCACAATGACCATTGGTGATTTAAAATAGTCTGTTATTGAATTCACTGCCACTTATAAAAATGGCCCTGTGGTACAACAATGGTTGTATTGACACCAGAATGGGACTGTTCAATTGCTAGCACAGGGATTTACATGCTTCATTAAACTATACTGTCAAGTAGAATATTAATAAAGGATGGTAAAGCAATGGGTGAAATGTGATTAGCATTTAGTGCCAAGCTTCCAAAAACAGTCTGCTATAAAGCCTCTGAATCTTTATTGTGTTGAGAACACAATACACAGATGTCAGGTGCATCTGATATTTTGTTCATATCTTTATTAAAATCATGTTTATTGATGCAGAACATTTTTTTCCCTGATTCATCAACAGAAGGTGGGTAAGTAGCTGAGCAAGCAGAAGGTGCAAAGTTGCCAGTCAGTCACCATCACAACCTTCATGCTGTAATGAGCTAGTTTGCAAGTATGCACCAAGGCTGTGTCTGAGATTGTGCTCTGTCACAGGGGTGAGCTTGCATCTCCCCCCTTCTAGCACCAACATAACTTGGCTCAAATATAGCTATTATGGTCTCACTCCAAAAAAAAAGAAAAACAATTTTCACTATTTTCACAATCTTCCCCCATTTCATCCCCAAGCGACTGATCAACACCCCCTCCACCGGGGTAGGTGAAGGTGAACCTACATCACAGATTGGCCAAGGGGGATGACAATCTAGATCAATAACAAGAAACTTCTGGCATCTACAGACATTTATCCATCTTAGGCATCCAATTTTACTGTATCTGAGCCACAAAGCTGTCCAGTTTTCTTAAGTGGGACATACAGCCAGTTTATGGTTTTCAGAACTTATCCCTCTTCCAGAACCAAACAGGAAGTCAGAGTGAAAAATTGTCATATGTGATAAAAATTTGAATTCATTTTGAGGTAGTCTGCCCAAGAAGACATTCACAGTGTTGTGCTTGGTTGTTGAGATGAAAAGAGCCAAAGCTAACTGTTACTAACTGCTACAGAGATAAGAACAATCTCTAATTCTTCTGCACAGCTAGCCAATCATAGCATGAAGTGGGTTTCAAAACGTTCTGATAGGTGTGACACCTGACAAGCAGCTCAGACAGAGTATAAAGCCTGCTTAATTTGCCATGAATTCTGGGTAAATAAAGTTGTTGTCTTTTTATTCAAAAAAAAAACAAAAAAAAAAAACATGGTTGACCAAGCAACCACATTAAACTGGTCAAAATCATTCACTCTGAGTATGAGATAGTTGCCCACTGCATGGACACAGCTGGAAAAACTGGAAAAGCTGCAGTTTAAACCTGTAGAAGGACTGAGGTATAGATGCACAGATAGAAACTACATTTAATGTAGATCTGATTGACGCCTATCATATTTTTACTATCACTAGTGTTGATTGTAATTGGATTGGACAGCAACTTCATGTTGTTGAAGACGTATTTGACAATTTAGTTGCGTTGTAAAAATATATCATGTAGGAGACAGCGATGGGCGCTGACAGTAACAAATAATTGACTTGACTGTACTGGAGATTAATGTATAACAGTTGAGTGCAGATAGACTGAGTGTCTATTTATAAAGTTGAGATCATTGTCTGTGCTATAAGCCGACTTACCTACATTTATGGCCCATCCTCTGTCAATAGCCAATTTTCCTGCCTGTGGAGGAGAGAATACTTCAGTTCAACATTTAATATAAAGATATAAAGATATATGAATATGACCCTTTCTGAGCGATGCAGTAAACAAGAGAAAATGACTTCCAGACAAGCCACAAACTGCAACAACAATTGAGTGGTTTTTGCAGTGTCCGTAAATTGATACATGCTCATTTAATAACAGAAAAAAAAAAATATTTTATGAAATGGGAAATATGTCCTGAGGCATCACAGACTTGGATAAAACATTTTAAATACTGCGTGTCATTACCGAAGGTTCTGTTTTTTCTAATTTGAGAATGGACCTCCGTTTATCTAGGGCACACATATATTTCCTTCATTTACGTACAAACAAAAACAGGCATTGTACACAATGTAAGAGTATGTGAACCCTTTGGAAGCAGTTATTTCATCATAAAATGTAACTCTGTTAGTCATGTAAGTCACAACTATTAAGAAAAACAAAAAACAATCTGATTAAGCTACTAACACATCAACAATTATAATCTTTAGTGTCTTTTGAAATCAGCAATTAAACCAAGGTTGGTGGTCTCCAGGCTCTTCTAATGGCATTCCAAAATAAAGGAAGCAAGATAAAGTAGTATTACCCAAAATGCTAAACTATTCCTTTACATTTTCATGCAAAAATATTGCTGGAGCACACATTTACCTGACAGGAAGTGGGGAAGCTCGAGATACAAACAATGTTTGTCTCTCATGTTGATCACCCTAATCCTGATATGCATGGCTACACATGAGAAAACAGTTATTTAGGGCTGCTCGCCTCACTGGTGGTGATCCACTGATGGATTATCTAACACACTTCACTATAAACGATGGTTACAATAGCTGCAAACCATTGTGACCAAAATATGATCAGAATGATCAATAATAGCTGGGAGATAGTATCGGCTGCACTCAAGGAAATCCCTCTAGGTTCCACAGTAATACCTAGCAATGTTTCATTCACTAAGAGGAATGGTGTTGCATGCACAGTGGCAGATGCTCTTTTCAAAGGCAGATCAAAATTTCTCTCTCGGATGAAGAAGGAGGCTTCTCTGTTTCTTACAGCTCAGTGTGTAGGATGCCTGAGGGGAGGAGATATGAGCTCGGGAGATTGTGTATAAATGCCAATAGATTTATCTGATGGATGAGTAATGACACACATTAGCATGTATGCACACTCTCTGGCCATGGCTCAACACTCTACTTTGTCTGAGAAAAACAAGCACTCAGTATAACAGAGCACCAGGCACATTTTACTACAGCCCTCTAATTTAATCTGCACAACCCCACCAACAATCAGCCCCAGAATCTCTTTTAGTGAAAAGAGCTTTGGCATGATGCTACTATAGGGCTGATATCATCTGTAATTATATCATGTATAAGAATTGTAATCACACAATGTGTGTAATTCTGCTCAGTTGGTGCGCATTAATCCGATAACAAGACAATACAGATTGATCCCAGTTTCGTGTGAGTTATACAAAGAAGAAAACAAAGCAAGGTTTCTACAGGATATAAACTCAGGCTACTGTGTTGTGCCTCCTCCAGTACAAAAGTATGTACAAATCTAAAAATTCAAGTACAATCCCACAGTGTGTCAGTGTGTCATAATGTGCCATGAGCCATGAGCTAGTTGAGTTGGCAACATGGTCAAGGATGAGGTTCAGATCCAGAAAGTGGAGAGGAATGGTGATGAGAAAAAGGAAAGCACCTATAGCAGCATCTAAGGGGATGTTATAGCATCAGTTAAAATACAATGTCAAGGTAAGAGGTATGATGCCCCTGTTTCACACAGAGGTAATGTGTCCAGGTCAGGAGAAAGGACAGACTGACAAATGGCTGAAAAGACCAAGTGATCAAGCCCAGGTAAGTTGAAGGCCTTGCCCTGACAGTATGATCCGGTACCAGGACCCTGGTGCTTCTAACTAAGGAATCATAACTCTGAAATCATGCATACACATACATATATACGTGTGTGTGTGTGTGTGTGTGTGTGTGTGTGTGTGTGTGTGTGTGTGTGTGACTGTGAGTGTGTGTGTGTGGTCCTGGTCCTGCTAGTTAATTGTCACTACATGGCTTCATGTGGCACCAAACAAAGTAACACTGTCAGTTTTCTCCTGTAATTGACATAATTTACATGGAGGCCATTGCCCCACAGCAGGTGCTGGACCCATTGGTACGGATTACACAATTAGGCCATGCTACACATTTTATTCCTCTCAACTACCACATTTGCATGAAACATGTTATGAAAAACAATTTTGTCAGTAAAACTCCAATGTTAATGCCATATCAACAAATACAAGACTAGACTTGAAAGTAAATGAAGAGAATGTGAATGCTTCCTGTACCATATCATAATAATAAACTGCATCTGTCAGAGAGTTTGTCATGACAGATAAAGCAGTATATGGCGGGCAACAGCCCAGTAAATGTAAAATCTATGGAGCTTAACTTTTCAATGCCAACGCACCAATGCAGATCTGTAGTGGTGAAGCACACTTGGCTCACTCTGCACAGTACAGAGCCAGGGGGATTTGAATCAGGCCATAACTGTATGTTTTTAGATATACTACTATAGAATACAGATCAACAACAATGTGTTGCTCTTAGGATACTAAAATTTCTCTTTCTCTACACAGTTAAAATTAATAAATTTGTTCAAACTATAACTCTTACTATGCTACAAACTTGTGAAATTATTACAGCTACATTCACCGTAAACACAAGGATGTCTTCGACATTATGGTCTTGTTATGAATAATGGAAGTTCACCAGGGACGTTGAAGATTATTATTTACTGAGTTCATCTTGAATATATAAGATAAGACATTAAAAGCTGTTCTTGTGAAATCCAGCCAGCATCACAAATGGGCTAATTTACAGACTTTGTAGGCAAAGTATCGTGATGCTGGCTGGATGCTTCGGGCTGTAGTCATCCTCTGGTGGGAAGATGGACAAAACATGTAAATTTTATCCGCTACAAACATGAAGACACATGAGGGGGAAGTTAAAACCGTGGCTGCCTACCATTATTGTCCCTCCTGTCTGTGTCCGCAAAGGCCTCAACACCTTACGCTGCACCAGGAAATTGGGCAGAAATAGTAGAGGGGGGATTTCTGTGATAGTTGCCACCACCAGGGACCACTGCAGGAGGGCACACAGAAGGACACAATTAAACATATCATTAATATGTTTTGCTTTTTTGTGATATAACTACGTCATTAGAAGGCTAAAAAGCACAGGAAATCAAAGGTGAGTTACCGCCTCCCAGCCGTATGCCTCCACCAACCAGCCAAGTTATAGGAAATATAGTTGTAGAAATAAGACCCCACGCAGCTACCGCTCTGTTCAGTCACGTTTGGTATACTCCGTGTAAAGCGTAGCCAAGACTGGTATAACAGTTGTAACGCCTACTTTTTATGCTGAGCTGAGGCACTGTGTGTTTTTTGCAGAACATTATGATGCCACAGTTAAGCTGTTCTTTGACCATTATAAAATAAAAAATATTATCACTTCGTGATTTTAGAGACATTAGAAATTTGTGTTAAACTATGTCATAATTAGTGTATAAATTCTTTATGGCCAAAAACATTTGACCACCAAATTGTAGTAGGTTCACCTTTGAGTTCATATTAATGTATCTGCCTAATCCGAAGAAGTTCCCTCATGACATTGCATGAGAGTGGAAGATATGGATATATCATATACATATACTGATACATCTACACGGTTGCCCATAAAGTTGGAATAAAATATTCTTTTACCTCTTCTCATGAAATGATTGTGACAATGTGATTTCTTCTTGATAGATAGTGTCTTCTCAAAACGTTATTGATCAAACATATCACTGTGAAAATTAAACAATTAACCTTTTGAATAGGAATAAAAAAGATGAATGTGTCTGAATACAAACTTATTTCAACTTTATGGGCAACCGTGTATATATCATATAACAAATTGAATGCATGGACAGTTGCCAGTGCAGAAGCATAACACTGTGTGCTCACCAGGGTTTGGATATATTAGGTAAAGAAAAGCTGACTAAAGAAATGCACAATGACACTGCCAGGGAGTTTTTTGACTGAGCCTTGACCTTGTTGTGAAACAGGAAAGCACAGAATAATGCTAATTCACGGCAGAGTTCTGAGGTACCTCTTTTGAGCTCTCCAAGATTTGGCTCTGCATGCAGACACGTGAGGAGGGGGAGAGAGAATACATTGAGTCTTTGAACATGATAGCACTACTGTTATCAGCATATGAAATGTCCACACACAACTGAACTGCAGCTTCACACTGGAAGGAAAAACAAACAGGGATCCTAATCAGCTACTGGGGCTCATAAATTAAAAGCACAAAAGTCTCACTGACTCAAAGGACTCTGGGAGGTGCTATCTTCTGAATATGCTCCAAGTGATTGATTTGAATGAGGACCAATGTCCCTATGGGATAATCCACTGCATGCTAATGAGAACTCCATCTCTCTTATGTCCCTCCCTGCATTATAAGTACAGGTGGAAAAACCTGGCAACAAACTGTTTAAATCAGATATAATATGTGCAATATAACGAGAGATATTTTGTTCAAATTCTGATAGATCCCTCATCTCCTCAGTGCCTCTGAGTGATACATGGAAGAGAGGTGGAAAAAAAAAGGAGTGCGGTAAGTGCTGAGGGGGAAAAAATACCTTTAATCTGTTGAGGTAGCGTTTGGAGTGAACAACTAGCAGATCTTCCTCTGTAGCTTCAATGGCTCCCACTATGTTCCCATCGTTGAGGAACTGCTCCTCTGAGACAGTGAGACAAAGACATTGAGTGACTGACAGGCATCAGATTGAAAATTACCCTCATTACATAAAAAAAACATACAGTAGGTGTTGTGATAGCAGTTCTCAAATAAAATAAAAGTAATCATACCTTTGTGAAGTTTATCTGTTTTAGAGAGATGTTAATTCGACTATTTGGTCAGTTTGGAGGATATACACTGGGGTGCAGTTGAACTGTAATATGTTATACTGACAAGTGTTCCCATTATTCTGTCCATCCCGTTAACATTATCAGTGAGTGTAGGCTACAATCACTTCTCTATGTAACATTACTTCATCCCCCATCAATGGTAGAATCATTACATTATCAACATACAGTATTTATATCAACCCACCTGACCACTGTGTAACCTGCAATTCACTGCAACAACATGCCAGTAATACTGTGATTAAATAATTCTCAAATGTGATGGATGCAGTTCATATGCTCCACAGCAATAGGGTTATATGAGGATTTGAATTTAAGCATCACATATGATTGATTATTTTATATGAAGATTCTTAATAGTGTCTTATTTTTGATTCATATGAGCTTGTCAGCTGTAGGACGGTCTAAGGCTCCTACACCCATTTTAAGCGAATGGTTAAATCTACATCATCAAATATGTCAAGGATAAATTCAGACAAGCCTGGGTTTTCTTCTGTCAGCAGAGACTCAGAGTCATTGATTTACGCTCTTCACTTCTTTAGCTTTTGTGAATTAATTAAGCTGCTAACAGCACTTTCTATGGAAAAAGAGATTTATGGTGCAATTTGACAACAACTTCATGTGAAGCTGTGCTGGTGATCCAGAGAGAAGTTCTGCCTTGGCCTTGAAACCTGTACTAGGTTTCATCTACTGTACCTGCACAGACTCCCACAGGGAGTTTTCTTTAATTATCTGTGTTTTAATGCTCTGCCTTTCCCCCTACTACACCTGCACCTCACCTCACCGCTCTTTCCTTTTTGTTCTCCGCCTCCCTTTGCCTCTCTGATCCACACTGAGCGAATCCATGTACTTCAGCTTGGGAAGATGTCCTCCCCATCTGCCACTCGGGTTCTCTCTCTCTCTCTTACCTTTCAAGAAGCGAATGACTTTTCCCCACTTCCCCGCATCAAACGGATGGAGCTTTTCAAGGCCCATGAAGGTGATGTTGTAGTCTGGATGGTACACGATGGGCAGACATGTTTGAGGGACGCTGGCGTACAGTTCAGTGTGGTGAGAACTGAAAGAGGATAGTATAAAAGGTGTTCAGTGCAGCGCCGGTGCATTAAATTTACATGAAGTGATTTCCCCAGTGGCCTAATAAGCACTACTGGTACTTTCATGTTGTTTGTTTTTGCTGCTCACCTCCTTTTCCCTTCACTATCTTCTTTGTGAGACATGTTTTTCAGGCATTGCTACATTCACCTAGGGAAAAAAGAAAGAAAAACACATTAACTGCCACACTTGTGACAGATGTAAATATTTACAGTCACATATTATTCTAATATAATTATTACTCTGATTAAATATATGAAGAAAATTTGGAAATGCTTCTATTTAGCAACTTAACATGTGAAAAAAAAGCCCACGTTACTGTTAATGCAAGACGGTCCTAACAGACTGCATGAGTCGAGAGGTTCATTTCTCGCACATGCGCAGTAGGACATCAACATTTCCAAAGACGCAACAACACAGGGAAATGTTTCCGGGGACAAACACACTGCTTCCAAAACATGTTCGAGTATGACCTGTGTAGTTTAAACGAGCTCGTTTTATCGTTCAAGACAAAAACGTTCATAGAGCTGCTATGTGTGTGTGTGTGTGTGAGACGACGTGGGCGATTTTTAGGGCAGAGCAGCCACCAACAGCCGATGTAACTCACCTGCTACTGTACGTGGGATAACACAGTCAGCGAGAAGCTGCAGCTGCGAGGAGATAAACCGTCAGTGGAGACGGTGTTGTCCTCGCCGACACAGTTTAGCCTCGGCTGTTTGACTGCAGCGAGTAGACGGGAAACATCTCTTTGTTGACAGTCTGTGACAGTACCCTCATTCCCTCCTGCTCCACCGCTACGTAAAGTGCGTACGTCGTAGCGTCAGTTACGCTGTCAGCGTACACGCAGATTTAAAGTAGAAGGACCGTGTACGTCGTTCACTGTCACTGTCACGATACCAGGAGCTGTTGTTCAAGAGGAGATAGACACTCGCCTATGGATCATCCTCCTGTAAATTATGTAATCTATAGATAAAAATTTTAATTATAGATAGATAGATAGATAGATAGATAGATAGATAGATAGATAGATAGATAGATAGATAGATAGATAGATAGATAGATAGATAGAATCTACTTTCTTCTTTGCTCTTTCTGCATGTCTTATATTCTTTGTACAACATGATA
>OMNW01018308.1:66529-86624 GCA_900303245.1 Selene dorsalis
TATATGAAAGACTATATTATGTTCAGGTTGTATTAATGTGCAAGAAACCAGAACATTGATGAATGAATATATTTTAAATGAGTATTGTAAGAAGAAATGTAACCTCTATGGCTATGAGAGAAATGTAATGGATTTGAAATATACTGGGGTAGAAATAAACATTAGTAGCATATAAAATACTTAAGTCACCACAAAGTCAGCCATGATTGTGCACCATTGTATGTAGTTTCCACTATTCATTATAGCATGGCAAACTGCATTTACTTAACTCCATTTCATGTAAAGTAATTAAAGTTTACTTAAGTAGACCTGACAATATGACACTCTAAGCATGCACTGACTGTTTTTCATGCAGTACACATTTACATATAGATTTTCGAATTTGAATTTTAAGAAAAAAGCTTATAAAACTCATAACACTGAGTTCCCTAATAAATATTCTTTCCGAGATATGTCCAACCTATTCATATTTTTGCTTGTATTCAACTTTCTTTTCCTTGCACAGTTGCTATAACAAAGCATAATTCGCCGGTTGGAACAACAAAGTTTTACTGCATTTCAGAATGTGTAGAAAAGATTTAAAAAGGTTGAAAAACAGACTCCTTTTCATTTGAATTTCTGTAACACAATGAACGTTCCCACAGAGATCAATGAAGTTACATCTTATCCGGACGTCAGTATGTGCAATAATGTGCAGCTGCATATAATAACTCCCTTGGATGTAGTTGATATGTCTTTGTTATCACACAGTAACATGAATTCACACACCACAGTTTTCACCACTGCAATGCAGGCACTGACAGTCAAAATGTTACCTGTAATCCCTGCGAATTGGACGACTCTGTAATCCTGCCTTTTGGCAAATGAAGAAGCAGACGTCTATAAATAGCATGATATGTTAATGCCTGTGCACTGTAATAGAGATGACATTAGATTCAGTTCAATTTTAGACCCAAAAGGCAGAACACAGACAACAAGAGATGATGAGGTAGCCTATACAGAGGTTTTAGTATAAGCTTGATGACAAGGGCAGGACTGGTAAAGGAGTGGGGTATAGGATGCAGCTGGAACAGCACAGCAGGGTAGGTAGCTAATAAAGGTTTACGGTGGAGTTTGTAGTGCCACAACATAGGACTGAGTTTGATGTAGCAGGTCAGGATAGATAGGAAAGGTCTGTATGACAAGAGACACCCTCTACCACTACTCTGGATCATAACATTGCAGCTCTCTGGTGTGGCAACCATCCAGGAGCTGACTTACACAAAAAGTACAGTGAGCTTGTTGGGAATTCAACCATTTGGCAGACTAGACGTATACCAGACTTTTATGATTGCTCAATAGTTTCCAGTGCATGGCTCTGCCCTTCTAATGAAAGTTAGTTATTCCCAACATAATACTTTATCCTTGAACTGAAGAGATGGTGAGAGAAACTAAACTAGCACAGGGTTGATGCATTTTGTCACTGCAACTCCTAATGAATCTAAAACAGAAGTTAAAAGCAAGGAATTACTCCTACTTGGTGTAACTACTGGTGTTTTCTGGGGAATGGTTGTTGCCATTCTTAGATCTTCACCTGCCTGCTCTCAATAATATATCCCAGGAGGTGAGCAGTATTTGTTATGTGTCATCATGTAGCTTCATCTGATTGGTTAATCATTCCCCTTGTTAATCAAGGATTGACAACTTTCACCTGGCCTCCTCCAGGGTGTGATGGATGAGACATTCGTTTCACCACATGTTCACACATCAGTTAGAGTCTGAGTGACTTTTATTAAACTGACAACTCTAGTCTGAAAAACATGGTTTTTCGTGGCCTCCAACACATTCCTACATTATTTCCTGGTTTCAGCTGCATCTATTTTCTTTTGACCTGCCAGCAATAATTTTGTTTTTCTACTTTGGTAAAAGTGACTGACACAGCAAAGTCCAGATCTGACATGAGTTAGATAGTCTGCTTGGGGCAAATAAACACCTCACCAACAATACTGAGCATCTGTTGGCATAGCAACTGTCAAAGTAGATATGATAGCACCATATTCTCACTAATATCAGTGAGAAATATCAGTGAGAACAAATAGAATAAAGACCATTGAGGTGAAGCAGAGTTGATGTGATATAAATGCACTGGCAGTGAGACCTCTGAAGTTAAACTTACATCTTTAACTTGATTTTATGAATTATCATTCACTGTACTCTCTCTGCCGAGGTCTCCATATCAACAAAACCATCTCTTCTGGCTGTTTTGAAGACAGAAGAGAAGGCAGTGCCTCACAGGTCTTCAGGGAGATATTTGCAGATGCAAACACTGTTTTCCATCTGCACTGCTAAAGCCAAAGGGAACAATTATCTCAAGCAGGGATTTAATATTTCTTGAACACTGACTCTTGGGGTAATTTCTCAGACCAAGGTGACTGTTTAAAGCAATTGAGTGCACTGGAAAATACTTCAGGATTTACATAGCACATTATAAGAGGAAATAAGCAGGATTACAAAAAGCTGTGATAGTTTGAATGACCTCACAGCCTGCATGTTTATAATGAATTCAGGTTTACAGTATTTATAAATAGACATAAGGTGTTGCTGCCTAGAGTGATAATGTTCATTTTTGATTCTGGAGAGGCTGTTATTTTATTTCGGGTAGAGGTTGCTTTCTTCAATAAATTCTTTATTTAAACAGGCAGTCTCAGTGAGAATGGGATCTTTTTCAAGTGAGACCTATGTGTACAAACAAACATATATTAAGACTGACATTAAAGTAAATACACATAGACTTAACAAATATGGAATATATATTTTCGTATTCAAGAAAAAAGAAGTGTAAATATATAAGTTCAGCCCTCAAAAGCGAAATAAAAGAATGTAACCTCATATTTCCCAACTTCAGTCTAAACAAGAGCTAAAGGTAAAATGTCCTGTGACCTGACATTATAAGTGCTGTATTGATGTATATAATTAGGCTATATATATTATGCAACCAGAGAGCAGAGATGCAAAAAGAGAAGCAAAAAGTGCACATTTGATGTGCTCTTTTTGCAGCAGATCCTTATAAACAAACAACACACAATGTGGCTCCCATAAGAAAATATAATAGAGATAATGTAAAATATAACATTCAGACCTACAGTTATGTCTGTTCTTCCCAAACCCTTAATTTCTAAGACTAAAAGTTATTCTCCCCTATAATAAAATTGTCATACTGCAAAATGAAAGATCTTCAATAAATGTTGTTCTCTGAGAGGTATCATATCACTTTTATTTTTATTATTGCACTGTTTATGCAATAAAGACACTACAGACAGGAAGACAGTTGACAGGAACAATATGAGTCTTGGGAACATTCATTGTTTTGTTTTGAGCTCATGCTCATATAGAAAAGTCAGTCCATTGTCTCACATCAGGTAACCACAAACCGCTTTTTGTCTCCCAAAGGTATAATCTATACAGGATTGTAATTTATTTCATTTCATCTAATTATAATTTGGTTATTGTGACAACAATAAAGAACTTACACCATGTCATTTCAGACCTTGTTCAGTGTGTCATACAAAACAGCTCTCCCCACAGAAAGACTAAACTTTCTTCACCGCTTACAGTTTGCATTCTGTATTCTTCACCCTTTCCCTTTTTTCAGTCTCTTTACTGCTTCAACTGCATCTTCATACAAATTCAGGGCAACAACACTGTACAACTTTTGCTTGTGCATGAGTGGCAATCCCTCTGCCATTTCCTCCAAAATTGCAGTTTCTAGTTATTTTGATAACTATCAATATGATTTTTTTTTTTTTTATCATATAGCATTAAAACATGAAAAATAACCTGTTGCTACACTGCCAACACAAGGATCTCTGAAATATTCTCATTGTAAAGAAAGACTGAGCAGAAGAAGTGCTCTTATAGAGGCAGCAGTATGCTTCCATACAAATGTCCTTGTGATATTTTACAGTAGAAATGACAGATGGGATTTGGCTGCAGTGAATGCAGGGAGAGTGACCACTGTGACAAATGTTTAATGTGAGCAAAACAGTGTACATTATTTCACTCATATGTCAAATTGTAGCACAGATGTATTGGTTGCTATGTTTGTATCATTTTGATTGACAGTGCAGTCGTACTCTGTATGTGAATCAGAACCACTGTTTCTTGGGCTGCTGGCTGAATGACAGAGAGAAGAGGCAGAACACAATTTATTCCCACTCAAACAGTGGCTCTCAGTTTCTCATCTGCTCAGACTGATGTAAACATCATCTGATTTCCAGAGCCAGGCAGTGATCTCATGAAATGCTGTCTTTATGGTTGTTTGTGTTGCTGTCCTGACCAGCCCTCTGTTGTGGCTCCCTTAGATGCCAAACACAACCTCATGCGTTATAAAGATCATCAGTGTGTAAGATGAGTCTAGCCTTTTTCATGGTGTATAAAGGGCAAAAACGGGTCTTACGAAAAAGAAGAATAAAGCAGTAGACTTCATTCATTCATCACCTATTTGTTCCCACTAAACTCAGCTCTGGCAACTTCCTGTAAATGTCTAATTGGCTAAATGGCAGCTGAAGAATTGAGCCTTCACTGATGGCTGCAGCTTTCTCCAGACTAACAGCCCACTGATTGCTGCTTAATTTCACTCTAATGCCTCGACTTGTCACTCCCAGAGAAGATTTCACTCTCATCTGTGTCCATAATACTAAATCCTGAATTTTAATTTTTAAATGGTTATTGCCCAGTGATGAATGAACATGTTTTTGTCAGAGATGCTCATGTAAAAAAACAAAACAAAAACAACGATCCAACATCTATATGTCGTTCATGCAACACTTTTCTTATGACCCATAGTTACATTTCACTTTTACCTCACATCTAGCAGTCATAATAGTGGGAGAGAGGCAAAACCTGTGCCCCAATTAAAAGGCAGCATCCTTTGGAGGTTGTGTTTTAAGACTAATTACATCACTGTGGCATGACTGGGCTCCTTCAGACGTGGCTGAAAAATGTTGCCTTCTTCAACAGGTCCCAAGATTCCTTGTTCAATAATGACAACAAACAATAATGACAGAGAGCCTGAGGATTAGACTTACAAGTTTAATCCTCAGTAAATGTAAGTATTGAGTTTCAGCTCAGTTCAACAGTAAACTGTTAAAACCACGGGCCTTCAAAAAAGGGAATTTTTGGTTGATTTTCTTTTAACCACAGCTTCAGTTGTTTATTTTCTTAAAAGGTAGTAGACTTGAGCACTCCCTCACCTGGGATGGGATACTGTTCCAGATGGCACAAACTTTAACTGACAGGGCATTTTCAGGTTGATTGTAATGAATGGAAAGGTAGACAAAACAAAAGAGTTGTGTTTAATTCTTATGTGAAAGTAGTAGTTCATGTTGTTTGTATTATCTATTACTGTTCAACAAATTAAACCATGTGATATGTGAGAGCTTGTTTTATCGTAAATGAGATTTCGGCACATGACATATCCTTTTTGCCCTGACAGCCAATTTGCCAGGTGCAGCAATTTAAACAGCTACATTTGAAATTCAATGTCATACTTTTTAAAAGGTTGTTCTGGACTCACAATACACTGTTCTGGAGTGTCACCCTGTCAAAATCCTGGGATTTAAATTGTGTTCCCAGCATGCTATGCTACCTCCTGTGGGAGCTTTGACCACTGTCACTCAAAGCACAATGGTCCTGACAGAGAGTATGCTATAGAGCCATGGGAGGAAGTGGTAGGCCCACAACATGGACATCAATGGGCTGTCACAGCATGTGTCCAGTTTGTCTTATCCAGCCACACATCTGACAGCTGCTCCCATGCTATTACCACAACACTCACACTTGACAAGAGTGTATGGAAGTGGAGTACAATAAAAGGAGATACCACTCTGTAGTTTGCTTTGAAGAGTAGGTCAGGAAGTGTTGGTTATGCTCTTGTTGAAAACCTGAAATGTATCATGCTCTGACCCACGGTAGACAGAGTGTATGTGTTGCTCAAAGAGAATGAAAAATGTGTAGTGTTTCAAATATTAGACTTTTTCATTCTGTAGCTGGACTTGAGTCAAAGCTGCATTACAACATGACCAAAACGTATGCGAGCTGACTAGAGGAAGACATTTTTCATTTTTTCATTTTATGACACAAAGCACAGTAGACATTCTGTAGTCAAAATCACCCTTATCTGTTTTCCGGCTGCTTGTTGAAGGATGAATTCAGCCAACCTTGATAGAAATAAATACAGAATATAAATGAGGACATTATTATTAACATTCAATATATCACTCAATTGTAGATCATAAAATGCCATTAAGTCTTAATCCTTTGGACTTACTTTCACTTATTTTTATGTGTTTTTCATGACAGCAATTGACCTGCCTTCAATTTCCCAATAACCAAAATGACTCCATAGATTGTTAACCCTCCCCTGTACTCCAGAAGGCATCATTATGGGTATTTGTTAGGCTACAATAATATTCCATGATTTCATGACATCTCCAGGGGAACATCAGTACCATGTAGCCTTTGACAGACAAGATGTCTGGCTGGATCTCCCAGTGCTCCCTTTGTAGCTTGTTCATGTGGTTCTGGCCACAACCTAAATCCACTATCCACTATAACGAAATACACCAAATCCACTATAACGTTTTTTTTTTAAAGGACAGACAGATAATGTTTGGATAGTGACAGATACTGAGATACTGATAAATGAAATGTGGTCACACTCACTTGTGCACTAAGGTGAAGGATGGGAATTGAGGTACGAAAAGGAAAAAAAGGAACTGAATATTTGTAATATCTGCCTCATGTTGCCTTGTGCTGGAGAAAAAATGATTAAAATGTAAGAAAGGATCTCATGAAAAAGAGATTTAGAGTAGTAAAAATGACCTGCCACAAACATCCACAAACAAAGCTAGACAAGAACCATGTGCTGATAAAGAATGAGTGTACCATATCAAAATACCACTGTATTAAAGGTGAGGTTGGAGATCTTATTCTGGAGCATTTTTTACTGAATTGCTTGAAATCCTCTTTACACTCCAATTGCAACCAATTAATTTAATGCTTGTTCACAAAAATGAAAAAAGTCAGTCACCTGTGGGACATACGATCCTGTAAAAACACCATCCAATCATCTTGAACACCACGTTCATGTCAATTGGAAAAGACAACACCAGTAATCTAATGTAACACACTGAAGTCCGTTAGGTGGCAATGCACCCCTAAGCTGGATGCTGGATGGTTTATCATGATGTTAGGTGTTTTCTTTCATGTGAATGTGCCACGAGAAAAAGATGGAGGAAGGTTAGTGATGCTGCGCAGTGAAGGTTATACCTTCTTTGAGTGACCCAATGTAATCCCAATGTGAGTGACACGGCTTTCTGTGATACTGTCCTGTGTAGTGGGGCTTCACCTTGATGTGAACCCAACACTGAACAAGCCTTGCACGTTCCTGTGCTCTGGAGGCATGGCTTTGGAGTGAAGCCGAGGAAAGGGACTTGGACTTTTGAATTATGTATTTTCAAAATGTGGCCTGCTCAAACCGTTTTTCTAGAATCTCCAACCGTACCTTTAATCATCTGCCTTTGGTGTAGTTAAAAGAGTTCAGTTCATCCTCTTGTGGAAGATGTCACAAATTATTTCAGGTGACTACAGTAAATATGTTGAGATAAAGATGATAGATTAATAAAGATGAAGATTATTTAATTTTTTTAGTTACATATAATTAAGAAAAAATGATTTTTAAAGAGATAATCTGTCACAAAAAAATCAGTTTTTTGTGTGTTTTTTTAAATAGTTAATAGTGAATTAAAAAACACAGATAAACATTTGTCATTGCATCAATAAAGTTAATTGAAATTCAAACAGGTTTGTTTACAGTGAACAGAGAGTGGCGTGGTCAGCTGACAACCTAACTTCAGAAGGCAGCGAACCAGAGGTGCAGAGCTACTGAGTAACTCAGTCCAATACTTTGGAGGATGTAGAGTTTACCGACGAGTAACAGACAGTGAGAAGCACGTATAAGGTAAATGTTTGTTTTGTACTGCTTGGACATGACGTAGCCTGTTAAACTGGAGATGCTAAATGTGATTAGCGCATTAGCGTGCTAGCGGGAATTAGCATTTATTTTCAAGGTGGTAGCAGCTAATGTGACTTTGTACTGTTATTATTTATTTAAAGAGGAACTATGCAGGGTTTTTCCCGTGGTTACGCTACATTTGTACCTTAATTAAACAGCTTCAGAGTAATTGTGACGGTTACATGCATGACTTGCAAGGTGTCACAGGGAGAATGGAGGCTCTCTGTCTTCCACCTGGAGTCTCTTGGCTGAAAACCAATCTTGCAACATCAGTGCAGAAACTTGACCCGGTGTCCCAGCTCTCGTCTCTGCGCACTGTGACACAAACGCACCCCGTAACCCGTAATCTTTCAGTTATGACGGTTAAGACTACACAAATATACACGTCTTATTGTTTTATATATTATATAATGTTATCCAGCCCTCCATGGATAGATTTTTTTGGCGGCTTCCTTAAAAACAAATGCACCTGACCAGGAGGAGGGTTAGCAAAACAGCGGAAACGCGACCGGACTTGCATATTCCTCTTTAACGTCTCGTAGGCTTGGTATGATAAATAAATTAGTTTGTGGATGACTTGATGAAACTAAGAGAACTGTTAATGTTCACAGTGGATCAGGAAAATCTCAGTGGACCAGTGGAAGTTTCCCATCAGTGGTCTGGTCTCTCTGTTCGGACTGTTGCCACCAGGCTGTTGTCGCCAGTCTGTAACCTTAGAGACTGTTCCCTTGACAACCATCTCCTGCTCGTCACCTTTCAGGCAAACTGCAAATGAAACCCAGAGATTCACCATCCTTCCCTCATGCTGCGGATCACAACTAAATAGATTTGTGAGTAAAAACTAATCAGTGCTCTGCTTTTATGTCTTTGTTTGCAGGAGCAAGTGAGTCAGCTGTTTGTTTTTGGTCAAAATGCCAACAACTCAGGCCTGCAACGGGTTTAATTTTGTTTCAAAGCATCCTATTTAGTATGTTTGAGTTAAAATGGATATAATTCTTTATGCGTGTTAGCTTAGGGTTAGGATTTAAAGTGGAAGCACTGTTGAAAGAGTCTAGTGTTGCACAGTTGAGGATGGTCATCCATAAATAAACCATAGTACTCCAACCCCCTATAACTAATTGGTTAAGCATATTGCTACATGGGACATTTTCATCTGAAAACAGCAAAAGAAGGAAACACATTACTTATATGAACATTTTTGAAGTCTTTATTATTGACACATTTCACAATTTCTAAAAACAGTGGATACTGGGAGGGAAACATTTGTCCTGCTGCTGATGCACTCTTGTCACAGGTATCACTCAATTTAACAATATGTGCAAGTGGTAAGGACTTTCATTGTAAAATATCTTTATCTCAAGGATCCCGAGGGAAGTGAATATATGAACAATTATATATGCACAGCAGCTTTTAACACTGGAGATATTATAGGTGTCAGAGGTGATGTGCATACTGAATATTACATGTCATGATCCTGACACACAAAACTATTCAATTATCTTCTGCAGAAGAATACAATGAAAAGAGACCTTAATCACTTAACTGCAAAACCATCTCTGTTATTAATGAATCTCATATAATTATCCCCAAGCCTCACGGTCACGGACCACCAATTAAATGGAGATGTACTAGTTGGATATTCTACCTCAATGAATCTATATCTATATTTAAAATATTTAAGATCTTGAGATCTGATCTGATTTTTCTGCATAATTTTGTTAAACATACAGTTATATCAACCCTTTAATGTCAGCAATGATTTAAAAAGAAAAATAAATGTAAAGTTATCACTTTTAGCACATTTGGAGTTAGTCGTAGTTGGTGTTGAGTGAGGGCAGAGTACACCTTGGAGTGGTCACCAGACTGTCACATTCACACTGATGGCTGACTTGGATTCACCGACATTTTTGCACAAATTTGTCCAACACTGTAGATAAGGGTGTTCTCTGTTAATATCCTCTCTTAAAAATGGTTATTGGTTAATGATTTAGATGAGCTGAGGTGGAGAAAGTACATACAGGTTCATTTGTTGATCAGTTAAATTTTAACCAGAGTTAAAATACTGGAGCACTTGATTTTTGAAGTACTTACATATTCAAAAGTATTTTTTTTAAGTCAGTACACTGATGTTTTCTTTTGCGTGCTTTCTCAGGTTTTGGTGGTGATGTTTGGTTGGACTTACCACAGCAGTTGTATTGAATTTTTCCAAACCTTCAAACACAGACTTAAAATCAGTCCATGGTCTCTGGTGAAGAGCCCTCTGCCTCATCTTTATTGTTAGGCCATGGAAAATACAGCAACACAGCACGACTGGCAGAGTACAGTCGACTGTGTTTGATTTCTCTCCTGTGATGACCACTTTGTACTGTATGGTCTATCACTTTTTTCAAAATAAAAGAGTGCTTTGTATAATTTACAGTCAAAAGTACTATATTTTTCTGTTGTAGTGCTGGATACTAGAGAAATACAGTAGAGTACTCAAGTAGATATACCTTGTTACTGTGCACCTCTGTAAATGAGAAACTGTAGCCCCAGGCTCATATTGAGTTGTTTTAGTTCTTTTTATTCAATTTATTCTGTTAATATTGTCTTGGATTAACTGATGTCAAAAGATTGATGGTAAAACGATAAAATATGAATCCTGTGAAACATCTGTGCTGTGAGTCATGCTGCCAGGCCTGATGATAGGGCAGTGGGAAGTGGTAATGAAAATGAATACGGTGTGTTTGATTTTTGTCTGAGAGTGCAAGTTTGATCTGAGCAGGATCAGAGAAGAATTTGCACTGGGATGTATCTGTTGAGAATTTAGTGAGCCAATGAGCCTCGCTATGACATAAACCTGAGGGACGTTTTGCAATGAGGATTGATCATACAAACAATAATCAACACGGCTGAAGCTTCCCACTGCTGTGAGGTGTTGTTCAAAAATAATCCATAATGTGGCTCAGCTCTCTGTTAACAGCCCCTGCCTTCATTCATCACTCACTGACCATTTTGCTCCGGACCGTGCCGTGATTGATTGTGTTTATGTTTTGAGCCCGCTGTGTGACTGATGAAATGAAATGCGAGTGTATCGCTCTGTGAACGTATGTTGTGTTCGCTCCGTGCATGCCGTCACCCTCCACTGCACACAGAATGAGCTGTGCAGGTGGAGCTGCACTAAGCCAGAGTTTTAGAGGAATTCAGGACCGTCCGTTCAGTTGAAATCACACAAAACGCTTCCTCCCGCTTTAACGTCAACACTTTAGATCAAGCTGACTCACCCAACCTAGCAGATTTTTACTGTCTATACCTCACTCACAGTAACTTGAATTAATATAAATAGCCTCGAGTAGAAGCAGTATGTGCATTTATCACTCTGCAAAACCAGGACTCATCAACACTAGGACCATGTCCAGGGGTCCAGGCAGATTTTATCACATGGGAACTTCCCCGCACACGTAACCAAAAGTGGACCTTAACAACTATGGATTTATTATATTAACGGGGAACTGCGCAAGTCTGGTTGCTTTTCTGCCATTTTGCTAACCCTCCTCCCGGCCATGTGCATTTGTTTATAAATGAAGCCGGCAAGAAAACAATCAGTGGAGCAGTGGATAACGTCATTTATCATATATGCATTACGATGTGTATGTTTGTGTAGTCTTATCTGTCATAAACAAGAGATTATGGGTTACGGGGCGTGTTTGTGTCACGGTGCCGTTGAGACGAGAGCTGGACAACGGGTTGAAGGCACTGATCTTGCAAGGTTGGTTTTTGGCCAAGAGATGCTACGTGGAAGGCAGAGAGCCTCCAATCTCCCCGCAACAAGTTACAAGTCATTTATTTATCCATCACAATTACTCCATAGCTGTTTAATTAAGTTAAAAATGTGTACTGTACTATACCAGTATAAGACTAAATTGATCCCCCATGGGGAAATTTACAATAACAGCAGCTCAGTCATATATCACAGAAAGTATGACATTATGTTAAAAAAAATATTGTAAGGAAATGTATTTGAGGTGGAGAGGAATATATAAAATGTACACAATTTAAATAAGTATGGGATTTAAATATGAAAAGTACTTTTGCGAAGTATTGCACCAGGTAGTGACAATATTAGTGGTGACAGTGTGTGTTTGTGTGGAGGATGTTTTTTTTTTTATATATTTTTTGAGCTTTATGCGTTTATTTGATAGTATAGTTGAGAGAGACAGGGAATGGGGAGAGAGGGGGAATGACATGCTGTAAAGGGCCGCCCGATGCGGGATTCGAATCAGGGCCGACTGCAGCGAGGACTGTAGCCTCTGCATGTGGGGCGCCTGCTCAACCCACTGTGCCGCACAGCACCCCGAGGATGTTGTTTTTAAAAAAAATATATAAAAAATTAAAAAGGTGAGTCAGCCCACTGGGAAAAGGCCCAATATGCCAGACCACCAGTCCAGCGCTGCCTCCTCCACTCTAGTGCTTAAGAATGCAGCGAGAGAGAACCAGAGTTGCATGCTCCTCTGTTCCCGCTGTGCACCCATGGCTGCATTGACAGCCCTGTAGTGAAGTTTGTGGACAACACATTCATCATTGGCCACATTTCAGACATATCAAAAAGAAATCTGAGCAGGTGGTTCCTGGGAATCAACATCCCAGAGAATCTGTCAGGGTTATCACACATCTCAGGAAGGTGTAGTTTTTGTTTTTAGATCTTAGTTTCCTAAGAAACCGAGAAGGATTAGTTGAAAACATCCCAATTGCAAACATGACAAACTGACATGGGATGTGCACTTCCCATGATGCGAAATCTCTGCAGCAGGTGAGAACATCACCAGAGGCCATCAGCAGAGCATCAGTGATACCTGGGAGGTGATTTACTGGCACAGAGCCAGAGGATACTAAGAGACAGCACCCACTGTGGTCACAGCCTGCTCACCCTGCTGTTGCTTGGTGAGTGATACAGAGGTATCATCAGACTGTCTTTCCTCAGGCGATGAGGCTGCACAAGTCATCCTCTCCACCAATAGTATATGACTTAATTATTTATTCATTCCTATTCCTACTTTATTTTGTGAGTAGCATAAACAAAGTAATAATTCTGTTGTCTCATTTTACAATCTTGTGTTACTTAATGATTAAATTACATCTCGAATCTTGGCACATCTTTTAACAACATATTCATTGTGTCTAAAAACAACTTTTTTTCTGGTTTGATTCCCATTTTCAGACTTAACCTCTCTGGAGACTGTTTCCAAAAAGCTTCTTTTTGCAAAGCTGCAGAGCTGAAAAACAGCATTACAACATGGAGAGGCAGATACATGCTCACACTTATTCAGCTTAGTTTTAATTCTCATCATATCACAGGTTATGTTTTGTAATGGTTGCGTGCATGTTTTTTTTTTAAGTCTTGCCCCCATTTTACATGGCTTTAAAAAAAAGTGACCGTCACTATGGTCAAATGTAGACAAGTCATTGTGCAGCTTGGTGTAGGTTTGTAAAATATGAGGCAGACAGTTTGTGACTGAAACAGGCAGTGAATAGTTGATAAGAGAGTTGTAGTGTACCAGTAGAATGTGAGTTGTGATTCAGGATCGTCTCAGATATCATACGGTACAAGTGTTTTTCTCCACACAGACTTACTCCACTGCCCTTCACTGGAGGATCTGTAATACTGAGTAGTCCAACTAATCATTCAGAATTTAGTCAAACATTTGTTCTAATTAAGAGAATCAGGCTCTGCTGATGTGACTAATTGTACGAACTCTGGAGACACAGTATCCTGCACCTCCTGCTCGAGTGATTAGACCAACTCAAAGCAAATAGTATATGACAAATATGATTATGCACCAATCATGGACTGTTCTTCAATGACCCAGAAATACAGACTAAATACAGGAACACAAGCTGGATGCTGGGATGTTTATTTGCCTGCCCCCCTGTGTCCAAGTACCTGTATTTTCTTTTTATGTATTTAATTAAAATCTTGATTGTTTTCCAAAGAATGTCTGCCCCACTTCTGCACTGCTGGTACTCCCTGCCCAACTGTGCCTTTGCATTGCTCCATCCACATGTTATTTTAGTGCACACTCATTGAGACACTCTTCTTATATATCAGACAAAAGAGAGGTTTTGTATCTTTACATGTTAGCTATTGAAAACTGACAGACATGATGAATCCCATTGAGCTACCCAGTTCCAGATATTTCAGCTGCTGTCATGCCAGATTGAAAGGTCTCAATAGTCAGGGAAACTTATCTAAATCAAAGATGCTCTATAACAAAGATGACCCATTTATTACTACAACCCGGAAATTGATGAGCATATTCACCCCCCCCAGGTCACCTCGTCCCCAAGTCCATGGGTTTAGTGAATGTCTGAAATAAGGTCTGTCATCAACACAAGCTCAAGACATTTTAAAGTTTCAAAGTCCTGATTTTTAAGACTTAAATTAAATATCATAGTCAACATGAAAAGATAGTTAGAAGAGGGCAGAGCTAAATCAAACTACACATTTGCATTTTTGACAGTGCAAATGATAAAAATATGAACATTTAGCAACTCAAACTTTGCATTACAAAGAAGCAAACCCCACGTTCAAAAGCCCATTGGTATTTGACAGTGATTTAACTGATATAAACTGCTATAAACTAGTAGTGTTGTGAAGGTAACCAAATCTGTCCTCTGCTCCATCGAGAGCATGGAGAAGTGACACTGAAGGATAGGAATTAATGAAAGTCTGATATGTGAAATGTGTTTGGATTGTGAGTTTATTTTATGTCAAGCGTATTTTAATACACCACACTCAGTGCAGTTTCTCACAGCTTTGTTGCAACAGATGTGACATTTTAGGAAGAAAGGTTTTGGGTGGATGAGGGGGGTTAATCTCACAATGATTATTTATTGATCTTTTAAAGTCAAGGTTAATTTCACTTTATTTTTTTAAACTTTGACTATAATGAGATTTTCGGAATAAAATAAAAAGAGTGTAAATGCTACTTTATTCATAGAGTCCAGAAAATCACGCATAATTGGGTGCAAAATTGCAAAAATAGTTTGCCTTGACCTCTTTTGAGCTTGCTCAGGGAGCAGTGTTGTCTTTTTGGGCATATCCTGCTGATGTTACGGTACAGCACCTAAAATCCGGAAAATCAGCTTTGCAACAAAAGATGACTTTGTCCCGCCGATTACTTCAAATGCAAAAAAAGAAAAATGTGATCCTGTGCCTTCACACACAAAGCATGTTTTTATGAATCTCATTATTTTCTACCTTACAGTCATGGTTGAACATTAAAAATGAGTTAACGCAACTATTAGAAGCAGAGGCATGGGTTCCCACCCGTGGGGGTTTAGAGGCGATTCATGATGGATTGTCCTCTGCACTTACTCTGTATTTAACCTAGCTGAGCAGAACACATAGTGCCACAAGTCTTACGTAACCGACCATGAAAAATAGTGCAGCTCAAGGTCTCAGTGAGGTTTGTACATGCACGGTGAAAGAGCTGTACAATAGAATGCTAATGAGCAGTCAGAAATCAGAGCTTAATTCATTTGCCCTGCTCCCTGCACAGTGAGAATATCGGATGTTTCCCCCCCTCTGTCTGCATGTTTGGATGAAGGCCATGTGCTATGTTTGTGTTCCTGTGTCCACTCAGTCTCCCTGGAGCACACCTGAGTGTTATTAAGTCAGGAAGTCAGGTAATAGACCTTGGTATGAAGTGAAAGTCTAATTTCCATTGGGGATTAGTGGATATAATCTGGTATTTACCCCCTGACTGTTGGTGAATCTCTAGGTCACTTGCACATCTAAATTGTAATTGCCTCTACATTTTATCCCAATGTCTGACCAGTTTGAGATTGAGTATACAGTACTAATGATTGTCAGAGCTGCAAGCCTAGGTTACATCCACACTAACACCTTTTAGCATCATCATCAGACTTTTGACCACATGTTAGTTGTAAAACATCTGCATGTAGTGTGGACAGGCTCTTGAAACAATGGCAAAACAATGGCACAGACGTTTTCACATCTGCTTCCTGATGACACCAGTGCATGAATCACTGCACGTGAATGGCCGCCTGATATGCGTTTGCAGGTGTGTTAGTATGGACTATATGGGGATAAGATATAACGCCATCTTAAAAACAAAATATATTTGTGTGGACGTAGCTTGACAGACAGAGACAGAGAAACAACCTCTCTGCTGTTAGAAACTTCCTCATACACAATATGCTCTTTGTTTAATTTGTCATGAGTTCATTTTCTGAGATTCATTTATGTTTGGTTGCTGTTTTGTTTGTTTTTGGAGGCGCTTTGCTTGAGTTGCATTTGAAATGAAGAGTACAGGAAATAAAATATTTACCACGAAGACAGATGAATCTGCCAACCTAGCACTTTCCTTGTCCCCTGGGCCAGGCTATTCTCCAATGATTTGGAGATTTAATGACCATGATCCATTTAATAACTTTATAGGTCTAATTCCAGGAAAACATTTTACATATTAATCTTATGTAGGCCTTTGTAGCTGCTTCAAGTTTCCCCAGTGATGACCTCTCACTCTGTTTACGCATACCCAACATATGCATCCTATGTATTCATTATGTTTTGTCTGATTTAGTTCATTTCAAAACAAAGGTTATACATGGTGCCATTTAGTGGGAATGAAAAAGCCTCTTGTCCTAGTTTAATGACAATTCAATGACCCTTCTTAATGTCACTAAATGCTGCAGGCATACCGAGTGACTCAGAGTGCCCATGAATTATCCACAAGAGGCTTCTGTCTACGAAGTATTAACACTCATTGTATCAACAAAACAGCCAGGTGCTAGCAACTAGAAGACCACTGTATAGGTAATAAATCCTAGTGCAGCACAATGGGTTTACTCATTGCAGTTCAGGTTGCGTTTGTCGAGTTTGGATGTTCAGTGTTATCCTTTTCATGATGTCAACTTGATGCAGAGTCTGACGCCAAATGTTGCTCAGGGTTTGCTTTTAAATCTTTGAACTGAGAATATAAACTACCCAGAAGAAAGAGAGAGCTGAACGAGCAAGGTCGACTTAAAAGAGATCTCGGAGGGCTCTATTTAAATGATCAAAAGCACATGATCTGAAGTGTTAAGGTGTCTGCAGAAAAGCAGTCACTGTGTCAGAATTGTATTGCTACATAGGTAATAAGATAAGTAACAATTATAACCTTTACTTACTTGCATTTGAAAGTAATCAAGTCCCATTGGAGCTCAAGGTTTTGTGCAGTAAAGTTGTGATACTTTTGTTGGGATTTGACAGAGTGATGTAACATAACTCTGTTCAGTCAGCAGAGATGCTTGAGATATATAAATAAATTATTGTGGTATCTTTAGTCTCAGATAACTTTTACAGAAATGATACATTTGGATGTGCCATGGCTTTGCCAACCTCACTTTATTTACATCTCTACCATCTCTATTCATTTAGAGAAGGAGCTGCGCTGGAGTCGGATAGCAAAGCTGGATGTTTGCACAAGTTTGACAAGATTCATTATGAGTGTAGAGTTTACATACCCATCGACTTTTATTTTGTTGACAGCTGAGTACTGATACAGATACATTCATATTTGTGAAATCTTGCTGGTTGTGAGAGGAGAAACTGAAAATACATCAATCGAGAAAGCGGTTATTTATTTTGTATATTTCAATATGTCTTGGTTTATCTTTTTCCTGCAGTCAGCCCTTCACTCTTTAATGTCAGAACTGAAGCCAAATGCATAAAGCACAATGAGGGGGCTGGTGAGAAATAACCTTTCAACATCGCCTGTCTAAATACTGTGCTTGCATCCTCAACACAACACCTTGTTGTCAATAGGCACCTCGCTTTCCATGCCCATTGGGGCTAGTTCTGACAGCTGGTCTTCTCCTAGGTTTCTCTCCCTCGTTTTTACCAGTTTCACCTTTGGAAAACACACATCCTACAGATAATGAGGCAAGCAGAGTGGCATGTGTTTGATGAGCATCAGATTGTACACCTTACACTCTGCATCGTGTTGCTCGTCCTCTTGGGAGATTAGTGTGATTCAAAGAAGATTCTCAGCCACAGAACTCAAACAGTGAATTCACATTGGCCACTGTCCCTCTGCTGTGCTGGGACAGTGACGCTGTGAAGTGACTTCACCTCAGAACTACCTCTTAATCTCCTTCCTTGGTCTGGCTTCATTGACCAGGTCCTTTCAGGAGGTTGATATGCTGCTATTGTAGCTTCACAGAAAATGTTTGTGAATTGTCGATCTCTCGTCGGCTAATCCACTCGTTGTCGTATCTGGACACAAAGGACACAGCTACTAGGTCTTCCTGCTGCAGAGCTTTGGAAGTAATTGATGTTTCTAGGAGGAACACAGGTGTTGTGATTTCTCAGAGGAGGAATTCAAAATCTTATGCTCTTGTTTGCTCTTCCTTGATGACATCAAGATGAAGCTTGAGGATGTTCCTGCCAGTTCATCCGATTCGATGGCCCTTTGCGTTTGGGAATCAGCCACTGTAAAAGCCAGCTCCACTGCCTACTCTCTCTCACGTGTGATTTTCTGCTGCAGTGCTCTTTCACTCTGAATTTTCGCCTGCCCCTTACCTGCAGACCTGCTGTGAAGTTCTTTGTCATCTATTAAAAGTGTGTCACTGGAGCAGCATCATTCTGAGGTGACTGGTATGACCAGAGGTTTATGTCATAGTAGATGCTCTGAAAAGATGATGACAAGACCCAACTGAATATGTGGATTGCATGTGTTCATTTTGATCTGAACATGGGATTTACCTGTTGAGTTTTGTAACTTCGTCGATCGTCGATCGTCGAACGCGCTTAAGAAAATCAATAGACCATAGAATGAAATGGGAGCTCAAACCTGAACCTGCTGGCTAGAGCGGCTTGCCATGCATCCCCACTCATAATTGATTGTATTGCTTTGTTTTGTGGTGGCTCACAGCTCATCTGAGGTGCAATGTTCTATATGTACATGTGCAGGGAGAGGCAGACAGCAGGAGGTTAGGCTGGAGCGGGCAGCCTCTGCAGGACACCAGCAGGTCAGCAACAGAATGCTGGGCCACAAGCTGAGAGACGACTGTATTTTCACACCACACTGTCGTCAGTGAGGGGGTTTAGTGAAGTGCTAATCACACTTTGAATGCTTAATATAAGAACAGACAGGTGAAAGTTTGCTGTCCTTTTCAAGTCTTCCAAAATGTCGAACACATTACCAACATGGGTCTGCTAGGAAATGAGCATCCTGCGATCAGAATGCCACAGAGGTAGAAATTCAATCTCTAATGTGATCAAACTTTAGAGGACTACATGCTGCTTCAGCCATTAGCTGTTTGCACATTGTGCCATGGTTCAGTTCAACACCATTAAACACACAACACTATTAGCAAATCCAGAGTGAGGCTCTGTTCTATGTCGAGGCTGTAGTAATGAAGTGTGTGTGTGTGTGTGTGTGTGTGTACTCCTATCATTGTGAGGACAAGTATGAATTTTAAACCTTTGGAGTGAGGACCATTTTGTAAAGTGAGGACATGTAGGCCGGTCCTCACCATATTTTCACTGTAATGGCTTCTAGAGGCTGTTTTTATGCATTTCTCCAAGTTTCCTATGCTAGCATGCTAGGCTAGCAGGTCTGAGCTTCTTACTCCCTGTGGTAGAAACTTTGTTGCATAACAATAACAAGTATTGTAAACTGGAATTGTTATTGTGTATCTCACCAAAATAAGATTAAGTCAGTCAGGGTTCAGGGCCTAAGAGGCAGGAGAGAAATGGGCCTGTTACCGGTCCCGGTCCCGATCCCGATCCCGGTCCCGGTTCGGGTCCCGGTCCCGGTGCCGGTCCCGGTTTGGGTTCCGGTCCCGGTTTGGGTTCCGGTCCCGGTCCCGATCCCGGTTCCGGTGCCGGTTCCAGTTCCGGTGCCGGTTCCAGTTCCGGTTCAGGTCCCGGTGCCGGTCCCGGTTCGGGTCCCGGTCCCGGTTCTGGTCACGGTTCCGGTGCCGGTTCCGGTTCGGGTCCCGGTCCCGGTGCCGGTACCGATCCCGGTTCGGGTTCCGGTCCCGGTTCTGGTCACG
>OMNW01018311.1:0-28862 GCA_900303245.1 Selene dorsalis
CCTAAGAACACCTGAGGTGCTCGGTTTATCTGCGTCAGGTTAATCAACAAGCAGAGGGTCTATAATGAAGAGCACATGGGCTGTCATTGACTGGCATGGATTAAACCAAGTGGCAGTGCACCATGCTGTCAAGCAGTCATTTGCTGCTGGACCAGTGACGAGAAATAACAATAGTCTGCATTGTCATAAGCTTCATAGCTGAGATGAGCCCAGTGGCTCTTAAATTACCTCTGTTTAGGATCTGTGAAGGCCAGGCCAGGCCACGCAATGTCCCACACCTAGTTTTTCCTGCATGCCTATACTCAGCCTCCTGCACACTTTACTTGGTTACACTTTTGAGAACTAGTTTTGACATGTGTTGACAGTCTCTTCTTTGAGAAGTGACTGAATATAACTTTTATCTGAACGGGTGCAGTACACTGACCAGTCAACACGATGCAACTCTTTCATTAAAATGTATTTTCTGTGTAATTAATAATCAAAGTTGAGTCAGTCGACCCTGGTGTTGCTTCTAACAAACACATTCGTGTATTTTTGTTTCTCTGCAAAAACACTAAACTGCGTGTTCCTCTATACACAGTGCCAAAGAAAGTTTAGTGACAAAATCCACAGCGGGAACTATGAACCGCACTTATCTGTCAGAAACTTTACAGCAACAAAAGGAAAGTTTGTGTTCATGGTACCTTGTAAAACTTTGATAATCCAGATGTGATGATTCACCCTCTCTCCATCTGAATCGTCTCCTTCCTTATCCAACTCCAACAAACTTTTACCGTCCGATGGAAAACTTCAGGTGAAGCATTTCCGTGAGAAAACTCTTCAGGAAACAACTAGAATCTGGATTTGTTTGTTTCCCGCTTGGAGCGCCCCTGTGTGCTCGATGCCAGCTAGTCTGCGGCTGATCCACTGGGCCAAAGTAAGGAAATGAGCAGAAGTCGCGCTGCTGACGACCAGCAGCTCCCACCTGGAGGAGGAGGCTGGAGGCTGGGGGCTGGGGGCGCGCTCAGGTGAGAGCGACGCGCTGCGGTCAATGTTGTGAGGACATCTAGTGGCGAGATGGAGGAACAGCAAATCACAGCATAGCAGGAGAGGAAGAGCACTTTTTATTTATTTATTTATTTAGGTGACTAGAAAGGGCGTGCTTCTTTATATTACTTTTTTTAAGCAAATTATATTATCTGTAAACTTAACTAAGAAGTGATACAAACTTTTATTTACAAAAATAAACAGTTGTAGGTTTTTGTTCCTATCCCATGGATATTCTCTGGAGTGGCCTCCGTTGTGAAGTTCTTCTTTGCATATCCCTGTGTCAGCTGGTGCATGTTTGTATGTCTGTACAGTAGTTAATTGGCATCATGCAAAACACTCTAAACAAACACTGTATGAATTGTGCAAAGTGACTGAATTCAGAACTACTATGTGCATGAGCCTGCTAATGTCTCCACCTCAGTCTGCGCTGTGGTCCAGCAGGCTGCAGGTTTTTCAGGTGGGAAGTTGAAGAAAGTAATCTCTTAGACAGTTTCTCTCAGATGAACATAAAAACAGGCCGTAAAGAAGTGTAAATATAGCTCTGCGTGGCACCCAGGCCGGTCCAGTCATGTGTTTGCTGATGCATTCAGGGCATGTAGGGCCAGTCAGTCCTCAGCAGTGACACAGTTTGTGTTCCCATGTGGAGGTGGGGTGAGAGTCTAAGATAGAGTTTCCCCTGTGCATGCTGTGTTATTAATACTCACAAAGTGTGTCTGTGTTTTCCTGGAGACGGACACAGTGCTGGGCTGTCCTTTAAGCTCAAAGCAAAACGTGTCCACAGCTGTGTGAAATATCTACGTGGACTGTCGGCTTTGGACAAAGTGAGTACAAATAGAAGATAATATCAGTTGTTGCTATTTGTAGAACATGTATTTTCTAATGACCTGGGAGTCTGTAAGGTCTTCTGTTGTGATTGGCTGATTCACTCTAAGGTTTGAGATATCTCAGTTGTTAACTTCATCAGATTAACAGTGGATTTTCTTGTTATGCAAATTGACCTTAAATGAATGAACAGATCAGTGACTTTTAAAAGCCACAATCTCATCAGTTATTTATGCTGGAGATTTGATTAATTACCTTTTCCCTCTTCTTTACGTCTCAGTATGGACAATCAAGGATCAATAGAGGATGAAAAAGACATTGATTCCGCTCAGGACTCATCTATGGGATGTAGCTTTGTTGGAGAGATCACAGGAAGCAGCAACTCTGACACAGAGACAATCACTCTCCTAGATGAGAGCACACAACACCCTACAGAGCACATGGACCAGGCAGTCATGGACAACCTGGGACGGCTGTTCGAGCACTGCATCCAGCGGGTGTCCCATCAGGAGAAGCTGAGGGACGAGCTGATACAGGAGCTCCTCTCCCTGCATGAACCCATGCTGCGGATTGTGAAGCACCTGAGCGAGAAGGTGGTGCAGACGCAGAGGCTGCTCACTCTGGCCCAGCTGGATTATGTGGCTGTTTATGAGGAAGTGCAGCAGGTGAAGAGGAAACTGTTTGCCACGGCCAGAGAGTGCATTCAGAGCCAGGTGACACTGGCTGCACAGGAGTATGAGGTGGCTCAGTCTGCAGTTACACAGGTAGGAACCGCTGGACTCATCAAAGCTGTTCATTACTGATTTACTGTGGTGGTACTGCTGAAACTGAAAATGTATCTGAGAATATATTTTGGGGCTCCTAATAGATTATGCATTATTCTGGAAACCATACATAAAATATTACACTGAGCATAATGATACTCTGTGTATGCTGTGCATAATCAAATGTAAAATACTTGAGTCGTGTTTATTTGTTTTTCTTCTCTGCTGTCATGTTAAAATAAAATAAAATCACAGGAAGCAATTATCTTCTATAGGATGACTGTCCTTGTCTGTTTTTTTTTGTCTGCATAGGAGGAACTCAAGGCCCAGATCCAAAGCCTCACTCAGGAGTTGACCCAAATCCAGGAAGCCCAAAAAAGCCAGATGAACTCCTTGAGGGACTGGGCAACTAAGCTCTGCAGGCCCAGGGCCATGAGCGACGTCAGCCAGTGCCGGCAGGCGTCTGTCAGACTGCAGCGGAGGCTCAGCGGCAGTGTGAGGGCGCTGGAGGGCTGGTATGAGCCCCGGCTCATGGCCCTGCTGAGGAGGAGGCAGATCGGAGAGGATGCTTTGAGAAAGAGCAGGGAGCAGGCGACAGACCTGAGGGCCACCCTGGGGCCCCTGAGAGAGGACATACAGAAACTGGAGGTGCAGAGATCCTGTTTGGAGCAGAGGATCTCTCTGATGGGGAGGGAGCGGGAGGAGAGCGTCACCCAGTTCAAGGTAAAGTGACCCTGGTCGAGTAGTACACAACAAATATAAAGAATGTGTGGTGAAAAAAGACTGGGACTTTTCTCCACTTTGCCACAGGAGGCTGTGAAGAGATTAAAAGACACACTGGGAGAACTACAGATGGAGTTTGAGGTTCAGAAAAAGTCTAAAAAAGACTTGGAGGAGCTTAAAGATGGCCTGTTAACAGAGCTGACGTTTCTGAGGTAGGTTTATTCTGATCCAGTTGCGCTTGTTACAGATTTGTGAGCATCAGAATTCAAAGATGACTAACACAGGCCTTACCTTATAGAGGCTGTGACGAAGCCAGTGAAACCACTGCAGAGGAAGAGTCCTAATTTTCTATGTCCAGTGGATGTTCTTAAACAGGATATCTGCACCAGACCAAGCCATGGCATTACATTTGCGTCACGTTTAACAGCAGCGATAATATGAAGAGGTATTAATTCACTTCAGTCATGTACTAAAAACCCATTCATACTGTTCAACATTGTACATGCTGTACCAAAAACAAGGCAAACCACTTAAATGTAAATATTTTTATTATGAATATACTTAAGTACACAACTGACCAGATACAGCACAGAAATACAAAAAAAATGCAGAAAAAAAAACACATACAAGTGAAGACACACAATCTGGAAAAATCCTACTACAAATATCAAGCAAATAAAAGGAAAACCTACAGTATGTACAAATTTATTAAAAATGGATCTCTGTAGAAATGTTTTTTAGCACAACTAATCACGAGGAAGGAAATGAAACCATCAGTATGCAAACCTGAATGATGATGGATTCATCTGTGATGGTTTTGTCACGAGCCAAAGTGGAGGACTGGGAGTCTGAAAAACTAAAGATCTAAAAATCGGACCGATACTGACTGTATTTTAAATACCTCACGATGTGATGACAACGCAGCATTATATTCTTTAATTTTCTACAAAACCACTGCTGCCCAAAAATGTGTTTTCTTTTAAAAAGACATTACCGCTTATGCACCCAACACTGGAAATGTGATCCATTTTCATCGAGCAGGTCAAATGAAGAGACATGGAGCCTGAGCTCATGCCTGGACCTCTGAATCTGCAGCACCTTCTGGGTCTTCATCATTGTAGATGTTTTCAGCCTGTTGGGGAGAATTGTTAAAATATATACTGTAAGTCCTGATTATTGTAATAAATGCACTTTAATATCAAAGTTCTCTCTATGCCATGTCCATCATTTCCTGTTATTGATTATATATGATTGAATGAAGTTCCGCTGCCCGGAACGAGACGGAGCTCTTACCATCTGCCAGACTTGCATGATGTTGTCCTCTGATACAGAACAGATGACCCACGGCTCGTTAGGGTTCCAAGAGAAATCTGAGATCTTTGCTGTGTGTCCTCCATGGATGAACTAAAGACAAACAGAGTAGGAAGGATTACTAGAACTGGTCAAATTCAATTTTAAACAAGGCCACCCTATTTCATACTTCTCCTTAGATATTCATAAGGCCTTGGTTAAATATATAGTATTTAAAAATATAGTTTTACATCTCTTCTCAAGAACATTATGTTGTTAAATAAGTATGATTAAGTGGAAAAAGCTGAACAGTGGCACTGGCTGGGCTTGTTTTGAGCACGTTTTTCAGTTACAGTACAAATAACACAGACACACAAATCATGTAACTGACCAGCAGCTCAGGAGGGCCGTCCTCAGCATCCTCTGGAGACTGCTCCTCTCCGATCTTGCTGAGGTCCCAGACGTTGAGCCTTCTGTCTGTGCCGCTGGAGGCCAGGATGGTTTCGTTATGAGGAGACCACTGAACCTGTTGTGATGAAACGTGAAGGGTGTTTCACTTCATGAACATTCAGCCGAACCCATGTAAACATAATCAACAATACCCATTTCTCTCTTAGTCTGCTGACTATTTGTTGTCTTCAGGCTGTCCTCTATTTACAATGACCCACTTTGAATCAAATCAGAGATAGCATACTTGGTTTATTAAAACTACATAAAGACAGGAGAGTGTGCTCAAATTGCAGATACACCCCATTTCTACAACATGGTTACTAGGTCACAGCATTCATTTCACAAGTTTGTACTTGTGCTTTATAAAATAGAGGTTGTGCACATGTAACAGGACCACCTGCCCTCTGATTGGCCTGTTATTATGTCGTCTGATTCAGATGTAAACACAGTCAAAATTTATACTTGCAACCTCGTTGTCACATTGGGATATTGAGCTCTGCGCAAGTTTTTCTCTTTTGTACCTGTACACGTTAACAAAAGACCTTTTGTGTCTTTTTTACAAAGACAAATATTATCCACAGCTCTATAAACTTGATCAGTTTAATACAGGTTTGATTTGCAAACACAAACGTTGGAATTATGTGTGAACATATTTGTAACTGACCAGAGGTTTGGTCTTACCTGGAAGATTTCATCTTTGTGAGACTCAAACGAGTGCAGCTTTAACTTCAGATTCCTCAGGTCCCAAAGAGCCACAGTCTAAAAATAAAAGTGGTTCTCAGTCACTGATTCACCTCATAATACTGACAGCATAACAACAGATCATGCGTCACTGCACAACAACTTGCTGCTAACAGCTGTGCAGGGCGTGGACATACCTTATCTGCAGAGCCAGTGGCCAGTATGAACTCACTATAGGGATTGAAGGACAGGCAGTTGACTTCAGCTGTGTGGGCATCCACTGCATGGCTGGGCTTGGAGGTGTTGTTGGACCGTGTATCCCAGCTGTGCCAAAACAGACAAAAGCACCATTGTTAAGAGGAGTTGAAGAAACTCTCCACAGCAGTTGGTGAATTTGGGGAGGAGCTGCTCACATCATGAGTTTCTGGTCGTCGGCCACAGATCCAAAGAGTGACTCATGGAGCAAATGCCAGGAGACGTCCTCCACCACCGCAGTGTGGCCTGTGAAGATGGTCTTTGCATCCACAATCTTACCTTCCTTGGGCACTGTGCTGATGTCCCACAGGCAAATAGTCTGTTACAGAGAGCAGAGGTGAGTAAGAAAATGTACTGGGCAACAGGCTTGGGCAACGTCCAAGAAGAGAACAGAGGAGAGAGAGGCGTTGTTTACATGGTCATCAGAAGCACTGAGGAGACAGCCACTGAGGTTTGGGTTCCAGGACAGGCCATAGCCCTCCTTTTGGTGGCCTCTAAGGCGCAAGTCTGGGGTGCACTCTCCTGAAGGGTCTACAATAACAAAAATATCATTGTAACAAATACTGAGAACAAACAATTTTGAAAACTGTTCAGAACAATCGTTTCAAATGTAATCTCACCAGGTTTAGAGGGGTGCTTCGTGTAATCAAAGACCAACACGTCACTGGTGGGAGTCTTGGTGGCAATGATGCAAGGATTCTGAGGCATGTAACGTGCTCTGTTCACTTCCCCCTCATGGTTGATCTTGATCTCAATCTCTATTTTCCCACTTACAGAACCAAAGCCTCCAAACTCTGGATTAAGAATAATCATATACATAAGATGGTTGTTGCAAATGTACATGTATGAAAGGCAATTCTGTTCTACTAAGCATGTTAAATGGGGTATGGTTAAATATATTTAACTAACTAAAAAATATCAAAAAACAAAAATACATACCTATATTTTCTGAAGCATTAAAGATTTCAGCAAAATTTAACTTTCATTGAGAAAATCTGTGAGCCACAACATCCTAATATGACAACTTCATAACAGTTTTATTACAATGAAAGACAGTAATGTTTCTGTTAGTATCATTATATTATGTTGCTCACCTCCTTTCTCGCTGTCATAGTGTGAGGCATCAAATTGTGCATCATCGTTTGGGAGCTGAACACTGGCAATCACAAGGTGATTCTGCTCATCAGAGGTGTGTGTGCCCAGAACCAGCCTGTGCACACTGTAGTCTTTACCTTCCGGCCTGTGAGGAGGAGCATGACACGTGATCACCCAGACCCCTCTCCTGTTATGTTATGGTGCATGTCAGGCTGCAGCACTCACCTGGTGACATCTGGCAGCCACTGGGCAGTGAGGCTGGGCCACTCCAGGGCAT
This sequence comes from Selene dorsalis, assembly GCA_900303245.1. Classification (NCBI taxonomy): domain Eukaryota; kingdom Metazoa; phylum Chordata; class Actinopteri; order Carangiformes; family Carangidae; genus Selene; species Selene dorsalis. The sequence continues at coordinate 7,387 of OMNW01018311.1, forward strand.
GGGTCATAACCAGGTCATAGAGGAAAGGGGTGTTCTTCTTCCAGATCTTGTACTCCTCATTGATCACCCTTTCCTCCACAGCATCGTCAAACGCAGCTGCAAAGTATTATTTGCCAAAAAACACAAAGCAGTCAAACTGAGGTAACTGCGATGCACTTCTACTCCAGACAAGCCTACTTCCTTGTTGAATCCACATTATCAACCACTCAAGGTTTATTATGCTGATACGCTAACATTAGCACACGTAGCTAGAGTTAGCTAAACAAACACAAAATCAAAATCAGCCTGTGGGCTGAGTCCTAAGCAACACCTCAGCCTGTGTGGAAAAGTGAGTTCCTCTGCACTCGCAGTAAAAGCCCCGTGTAAGCAAGCTGCCAGCAGCTAACGCTAGCTAACAGCTAGCAGCCTGCTGGGTCTATAACAATGAAAGGAGATGCTGGCCGGCGCGCCAACAACCGCCGGTCCAATCCGAAACCACGCTTCCTGTCACTCAGGACCGCACACGAACACAGAGGGTCGTCTAATTTAACCCTTACCGTCTTTATCGGCCATTGTGTCGCAGTTTACCCGGTTATTTTCGTAAAGAAGTGGTGTTTTTGAGAGGAGAGCGCACTGAAGACAGCACGAAGGCTCGCAATGGCGCCAACTCCGTAGAACGTGACGAGCCAATCAGCGTCCACCAAAGTGAACAGGAAGTCGTCACCGCATCGCATTCCCTACTATTACTACATCCGGGACCTCCCCCGTGATGTCCATGTTGTAACCCGGTTGTAACAGCGACATGGTTAAGATAAGACTTGTTCATCTTTTTTGACGTTAAACAAACTGACAGCTACGATGGACGACCGTCCGCTGGACCTGACCGAAGCACAAGAAGCTGTCAAGTCGAAATATCCGCCGATCAACAAGAAATATGAGTGTAAGTGTCAGCTTATTAGAAACCATGTTGCCATACGCCATACACACTCTCTGAGTTCCTGTAGCTGCTCTAAGTTGCCGTAATAAAGATATATTGACTTTCTCTGTATTGCCCTGTGTGTACTTTTTACAGATTTGGACCATACAGCAGATGTGCAGTGAGTGTGTTTCATCATATTCGCAAAGTGTTTGTCAGTTCTCATGTCCGTCTGTTGTTTTGTCAGGGGTCGTCATGATCATAACACACATTTTATCCTCCCAGAATTCACTCCTGGGGAGATTCCCTGGAAGAAGCCTTCGAGCAGTGTGCCATGGGCATGTTCGGCTACATGACAGACACAGAGACAGTAGAGCCCATTGATACACTTGAAGTGGAGTCAGAGGGTAAGACTCGCTGTCTGTTCATCATGAGCTTCAGGTAGAACTTTTCTATGAGTTGTACTGTCATTAAACTCTGATGTTTCCTCCCTCGTCCTGTCCGCCCAACAGGTGAAGACATGGAGTCTCTTCTCTTCCATTTCTTAGATGACTGGTTATACAAGTTCAGTGCAGACATCTTCTTTGTTCCCAGGGTGAGTGTGTTGTTGGTTAGTGGTTAGTTATATGACAGTGTTGTTTTAGCAGACCATATTTCTTTCTGCATGGTGTTTGTTTGTTTTTTCCGTGTTCACATGTATTACCCATGGCACAAAGACACAATATGAAATAGATTACAGACTGTGAGACAATTTTCTGTCCTTCCTGTCCCTGTCTTGTGCTCACTGTGTGCTGAGACAGACTCCAGAGATGGGCAAAACATAGCCAGTTATTTCACTCTGCATTGCATATTTCCCCTAAAATGTGGGCCAGGAAAACGCCTCATGTAGTAATCATTTATTTTCATGTTATTCTCTTGACAGGAGGTCAAAGTGGTGCACATAGACAGAATGCGCTTCAAGATCCGCTCCATTGGGTAAGTCTCTGCACCTATTCCTAATGACATGATGGATCTTTTGATCATTGTCTAATGTTACTTTGAAAATTTAACTTGAAAGCTCTTTACAGCTGTAACTTGTTGTTCACTGCCATTCAGTCTGATCTGACCCACGCTGGTAGCAGTGTTTGTCAGTGTGACTAAATTTCTTTAGATGTTAAAGCCATTAGCAGTAGACACTTACACTAATTTATCTGTCACCTGTATGTTATGTGACCTGTAGATAGACCTGCACATACACATATTCTAACTCCAAATAGATCTTCATAAAAGGATGTGGTTCAACCAAACCCTTGCTGTTTGTCTTTATTTTGAAAATGTAGGATTAATGTGGATTATAACAATTTACTTTTATTTTACCCCCTTGAGATGCACTCTCACAACATAGTTTTTCTTATGCTTATTAAAGGTGGGGTGAAGAATTCTCTCTGGGGAAGCATCCACAGGTGAGCAAGTGAAGGAGGTGGATTAATATTTAATAGAAAAATGATCTGATATTAAGAATGAAAGGTAAGGTTATGTCCTGTATTGTCATTCCAGGGGACAGAGGTGAAAGCTATCACGTACTCTGCGATGCAGATCCATGATAAAGAAAAACCAGAGATATTTGCCATTGTTGATATCTGACGACGTCTCGAGAGGAAGATGACACTCCTGGTTCAGTGGAACTGGAATATCTACATGGCCAGTTTAAGTGGCCTTTTTATGCAAGGCACTGATTATTGACTTGTAAAATCTGGTTTTCTATCTCTAGGGTGAACTGTTTACTAATTAGCTCTCTATGAGATTACAGACTAATTATATAACACTGATATCTCCTGAGACACATAAGCTCAGAAATCATATATGAAATAATTTTTCATTTTCAAATTATAACTTGTGTTTATGTTCTTTTCCAAATTTGGCAATATGTTGGTGCTTTACTGATCATTGTAAATAAATCAAGAAATGTTTATTTTTCTTTTGGGCTTGATTAAGTGATCACTGGTACTTAGTAAAATTAGTAAAATCTCACCACAGAATATTTTATATGGATATTTAGTTATTTAGAGGAACAGAGCTCTAAATGGGAAGTGCTGTATCGTTGTCACCTTTGAGAAATAAATTATAGTAACATATGATGCACATATCGCACATGTTTTGATTTGCAGCACAGCAACAGATTAGAATCTGTCACATGTTTTATCTGAATTACTTCAATCTATATAAATGTGAGTATTCTCTCCTTTTATAGAGGAATAACAGAAATACAGAAGAATAGCGGGGGTTCCTTTTAAAGTTCAGGGGCTGAATGTCCGAGTGAAGTAGAAATGTGGGTGCATGTGTGTGTGTTTGTGTGTGTGTAAATCATGTGCACTGAGACATCAAATGTAATAAAGAACAGACTTTTAATACAGCTTGTTAGCTTGTGCATTGAACACAGCTGTTCTGCAGAAACACCTAATGGTGTGGTGTGTTGATGATGAGAAAAAACATCTCATTCCATATTTGTGGAGCAGGGCAGCTGAGTGCAGCTTCACCTGCTTTGGACTTTACATTGGGAACATCAAGGAGGATGCTGGCTGAGGACCTGAGACTTCTTGTTGGCTCATAAGGCATCAAAAAGTGTGTTGGTATATTTAAGAGCAAAACCATTTTGTGTCAGTCATAAGAATTTTTAAATAAATTCTGGCATACAAGTAGAGTTGTTTTCCCAAATAAAATGTACTTCCAGTCAAAAAAGGTTTCAACAGAAATAGAAATATCTTTCTAACAGCTCTAGCAATATGAAACAGTGATCAATCAAACAAGTGATAACAGGCAGTTATCACTTGTTTGATTGATCACTGAAGTCTTTTTTTCACTGGAGAGCTGTTTGTCCCACTGCCTGACTGCCTTGAGCTGCATTAATATAATAATTAATTATTATAACAACTAATTATATATATATATATATATAATATTAATAAATGACATGATTGGACTATTGGAACTGTTGTAGGTGAAATTGTATGTCTTGTCACAGTGGCGCATTCAGAAGATGAACTAATGATGTACAGAGGAAAGCGCCAACTCTTCTTCAGTACCCCTTCTTGCTCTGTGGTGGTGACGTCACGGTCTCCTCCTGTGCGCCGTCCTCCCTGCTCACTCAAATGCAGCTGCGCCATCTCTCCTTTGTCCATTGAACAGAGTCACACCGCTTTCCACTCAAATATACCGGAGGCTGTGTGACGTGACCGTTTTTTTGCCGCTCGTTACTCGGCCGCAGTTTGTTGTAGGGCGAAGCTAACGAACCCAGCGAGGTTTCGTTCGTCAGTCTGGCCGTGCTAACGCATTATGAGCCAGGCGAATGCTAACAAGAGCAAATCTGAGACAGAGATAGATTCAAGCCCAGCACAAAAGAAAATCAAAATGGAAGACACGAAGTACCTCCCGGAGCTCCTGGCTGAGAAAGACAGCTTGGATTCATCGTTCACACATGCCATGAAGCTCATTTCTGCAGGTATTGTGGTCGATCGCCGTCTGCAAGACTAGCACGGGCTTGCTAGCGTTAGCAGGGCGTGTGGCCTGGTGGCTTTGTGTTGTCCCGGGCACAGCGGCGGTGAGCGGCCTGAACAATGGCGCACTGAACACGTGGATAAAGCGATCTGGGTCAAACACTTGTGGTTAAAATGATGTTAGATTTGTTCATTTGATTTGATAGATATTGACTTATTCGATGATTCATGTAAATGTGGTTGATTGTGCACGGATGAGTGTTTCTTAAGAACATGAGTAATCGAAGAGTTCATTCAATGGCTCTATTGCGCGTTCCTTACCCAGACTCGTGTTTGTGAGGCACATGAATCCTTATGGCTCAGTTATTGCACTGATGCAATAAATAGCATGTTGCCCAAAAGAGCTGATCAGTGTATGCTCCAGGAGCTTGATATTCAGAGATTCACACAGGACATGAAGCAGCTTTGTTATGACCGGTGTCCAGGGTGCAACAAGGTCACGTGATATCCAGCTGATTTTTGGTTTACACTGGAAATACACTTCTGTGTACATAAGAAAGTGCGGCAAGCTGAAAGACATCCCTCTTTTTTCCACAGAGATTGAGAGGATCCAGAAAGGCGAAACCAAGAAGGAGCCAGAGAAGGAAACATACCTTGACCTGTTTGCAACCAAGAATCTCAAACTCAAAGAGCGAGTACTCATTCCCACCAAGCAGTATCCCAGGGTAGGAAGATGCTCCCTTCTTCTTTCTAATCATATGATCTTTAACCATTGTCCTCATGTCTACGGTGTTAGGGGTGCTTGTTCGCCTCAGCAGATACAGTTAGATGAAAAGAGTGTGGCTAATGACTCTGAAGGAATCCAATGGTTTACTCATGATGCCTTATACTTTATAAACACTGTGATTTTCTTCTTAGACATCAATATGAAACTGAGGTTAAGTCTCTTCTCATTAGTCCTCTGGGTCTTTGAGAGTACATTTGATCAGAAGTCCAGTTTATCTCAGTAGAAGCACCATCTCTTCCACTAGCTTTGTCCACATATAATTTGTAAAGTCACGTGTTGAAGTCATTTCTGCATGACTTACTTTGCAGTAGTCTGAGATGCATGTGTGGTAGTAAAGAGAGAGCTGTTGCAGACGTGGCATGGTGGAATTGAAATGATTTTTTTTCTTGCTGTCGTGACCTGATTTCTTGTTGGAAGAGACTGCACTGTACTTCTCCGCCACTATATTAAGTTGTAGTTGCCTCTCTCTAATGGGAACAAGAATGAGGAATATAAGGCTGCGATTGTAACTGTAACATTTCCTACAGGTGAACTTTGTTGGCAAGCTTTTGGGGCCTCAGGGTAGCACAATCAAGAGACTTCAGGAGGACACTGGTGCTAAGATTTCAGTTCTGGGTAAAGGTTCCATGAGGGACAAAAATAAGGTATGTGTGTTCCTTGCTTCACTATTTAAAGGATGTTGTCCAGTATTATTCACGTGAGTGTGGTGAAATTTGATTATTCTTCACCTTTGATGTTCTTATCAGGAGGAAGAGCTGAGGAAGGGTGGTGAAGCTAAATATGCCCACCTTGCCATGGAGCTGCATGTGTTCATTGAAGTGACGGCACCCATCCCAGAAGCCTATCTGCGCATGGCTCATGCCATGGAGGAGGTCAAGAAGTTCCTTATCCCAGTACGTGTCCAGGAGAAGCCCTCGCATGTTTTCTACACTCACAGTTAAAAGTTTTCACATGTGCAGGCAGTCCTCAGGGAAGACTACACATAACTGATTTACGGTTTTTGTTTTGAATATAGGAACCAGGTGAGCATGACCCATACATGGATCCTCACTTCCTGAATGGATCCCAGGATGGTTCTGGTAGGGGACGAGGTGGTCACCTAGGAAGGGGCAGAGGTGGACCTCCTGGTGCTGGAGGACCAAGGTAGGACCTTAATTCTTTAAGACCAAAACACTTCATTTCTGCCGCTGCATTGTGACATCATCGTACAGCACAAGAAGTAAAAAGGTCAAACATGGGGCAGCTGTTTTGCTGATGTAGTTAGGCTTCTATAATTTTAAACCCGGCTGTCTTTCCACAGGGGGCGAGGAATGCCACGTGGGGGCCCGCGAGGAGCAATGCGTGGTGGAGCTCCACGAGGAGGACTAGGACGGGGCAGCGCCCCTAGAGGTGCACCATCTGGTAGGGGTGGTCTACCTTCTGCACCTACTAGAGGAGGCTCAGCTCCCCGCTCTAGACCCCCTGCAGCTGGGGCACCAAGAATGCTCCCCTCCGGAGCCATGTCCCACCAGCAACACCAAGTTCCCCCTTCAGCATCGCAGCCCAAAGCTGATGCCTATGAGGACTATGTAAGTCTCTTTCAGCTCTAGTTTGTGATCTCAGGTGAACTGTTGCTTGATAAATGCTAGTGCTGCCTTGCTTGGAGTAGAGTGGATGCTGACACTGCCTAACTATGAATTTGTTTTCCCTCTAGCCTCCATATGAAGAATCCTATGCAGAGCCTGCGTATGAAGGATATGATAGTTATTATAGTCAGCAGTCTGCACCTGCGTAAGTCAGTTAATTTTGAGGAGCTTTACTGCCTGTTTAGTCCATAGACCATACTGAAGTTGGATGTATGTTGTCCTAACATCACTCTGTGGTTTGTCCTCAGGGATACTGAATACTATGATTACGGACACGGAGAGGCCCAGGATTCATCATATGAGCCTTATGGTAAAATTATGAATTTTACATGCACTTTTGTGTCTTAAGTGAAACTGTCTCCGACACACTGTTGATTGTATGATTGGTTGATGATTGTACAACACCTTTTTTTTTTTTCTTCCTGTCGTTTCAGCTCAAGATGAATGGGACAACTCATGGTCCAACTCTGGGGCGGCAGGCAAAGCCCCCCCACCATCCAGACAGTCGAAGGGATCGTATAGGGAGCATCCATATGGAAGATACTGAACGGCTACTGGTAGAGAGTTGCTGCGGCAACTGTCTCCGATTGTAACTCACTTAACTTTACAAAAGTAATTTCCCTCTCGTTTGTTCCATTTTTTTAATGCTTTATTTTATTATTTTTGTTTTTTTAACTTGGTAGAGACCTTCTGTTGGATGTATCATAGAGTGCCAGGGGAGAAACATGAGCGCACGCTTTTTTTTTTCCATTGTTTACCTGTTTCTATTTAATGACTGTGTCAGTTGCATAGTTGACAGTTGAGGTCCGAGCGACATAAACCAGGATCGCTTTAGTGATTATTTGATGGTTATTTCAGTTTAAGTGATTGTGGCGATAAACTTTTCTCACGTAGGCTGCATTTCAAAAGTCCTTCATGACTGGACAAAAATGTCTCATAATGCCTCAATGTAACTTCACTATAACTAGAGATTTAGTTGCAAACTCAAAGCCCTGAGCCGTTGGATTTAAAAACAAGTTTTATCAGATATTTGTTACTATACTACAATACAAATTTCGTGTTGTATGAAGTTATAGGATCTCCTAAAATATTCCACTATTGAACTACATTTGACAAGAAAAATGCCTCTATTTTTGTCAGTCTTTACAATTGGTATATTATGCTCTGTCAAAATCATCGTTGATGTAAGACTAATTCTTGTTAAGCTTGAAGGGTTAACAATCCTTACTGTGTGTAAGGAAGGCTGCAGCCAACACAACAATATTTTGTACATAACCGTAGGACAACTGTGTATGCTTTAAGCCGTGCCGTCTCCAAAATGCATAATGCCTGTGTACCTTTGGCTAAATAGGATCCTAAATATATCCCAAAATGTTTTTCTGCAGTGCGTGTTTCAATAAAGTTTCTAGTTTCTTTTTAATCAATCTAAACATGGTATTTTGCCTTTGTTGTACCAAAGGAATGCCTTCAGTATGTGAAAGTGGTCCTCAGTGGTTTCTCAGCAACGCCGAATAAGCTGTATGTATACACGTCAGCCTCATTTAAAAAAGAAAAAAAAAACAAAAATCAAAGCAGTGTTTTGCCAGTGACGTTATCCTCCTGTTTTTCAAAACTTATCTAAACGACACTTGTGATGTCAAAAAATAAAGCTCATCATTCCCTGAGGTAATGTGCTGCCAAATACATGTTTGACTTGAGAATGATATAGTGCTTGAATATGTATTGTCATTAACCTTTAGTTAGTGTATCTCTTCAAGCTCTCAAGAGAGCAGTGTATGTTCAGCCACTTGAAATAACCGAATTTCAACAGTATTTCAAATCAAGCTTGCAGGGATCTTACTTGACTTTGATGCAAAGTCATGCTGGCTGGTTTTTATAAAAGAAAAAAATCGCAATGGAGAGGATTCTAAAAGCCTAAAGATCGCCACAAGAAGGTAAAACTAACCCCAACACTCATTTGTTAGATTCTTTTTGTTTTGTTTTCTGTGCAAAACATCCAAGTAATTCAAGTCATCCAAAACATATCAAAAACATTGAAGTACAAAATTATGCTATTAGTAGTTATTCCGAGCAAAATAAGCCGTACAAAACAATCAGAAATGGTTGTGATGCAACTCTTGCTCAAATAAAACCAATAATGGTCCATTCATTTCACTCAATACTTACAATTCCATCTTGGTTATTTCTGTAGAATGTAGATTAATGAAAATTAGTAGTTGCACTCAAAGCGTTAAAATATCCCATTGGTGGACAAAAAAACCCTTCAGCTTGAGTTGCATGATACTTGTATGAAATTAGTCTTGCATGTGTGTTGTCCATTGTATGTATCAAGGCTCCTGTGTGTGCAAGACCTAATTTGTGTTTCTCTTCTTAGGTTGTCAGAGAACTGCGTAGAGGCAGTTGGCACATGAATCTCCAGCTCACCAGGTCTTTGCAGGTCAGTTCAAAAGAAATGTCAGATAATTATTAACTTTGAATTTTGCCGTTGAGCTGATTGAAATCTTTTGTCTGCAACAGGTTCATTGACATTCCCTGGAGAGAGCAGAGGCCTTACAGTGTCTCTGAGCCCGAGCACCTGCTTATCAATACTGATCACGTTAGGGATTTGTCTGCTTTAAAGAGCGTAGAGGGAGCTTTATTCCTCACTAAGAAAATGTTCAGCTCTTCTGAAATATTGCTGAAGCATTGAAAGGAAGTATTTCTGTTAATGTTTTGTATGATCATTTGGAATCTTTTGAATGTGTCCAGATTTACAACATTTTTATTCTGAAGAGATTTAGCTGTTTTTATAGGAGAAATAAAGGTCTTATTTTAAATTAAAATTGTGTACATTTTTTTATATGTAATCATATCGCCAAAACGGAGTGTAAGGATTACCTGGATAATATTTTTATTACCTAATACTGTACAGTGGTTTCCCCCATGATTGAACTTCTTATGCCTTCCACCTCAGCAGCAGATACTCCTAAAATTGTATGTGTGCACATTTCCATTAACTGAGCTGACGTGCATCTTAATACTTAAACCACAAGTCTTAGTGGTATTGGGCCTTAATGTGGGACTTGGAACATTGAGTTGGATTTTCAGCCACAGTAACCAAGTGCTGAGATCATGCTTACAGGGCAAGAGGTATTTCATTTCCCTTTTTATACAGCATCACCAACATCTTTAACCTCAGATGTGCTCAAGGGTTGATGTTAGGGTCTTCAGTGTTCAACCTTTATGTACTCGGATAAATCTTTAGAGATGCTTAAATTTCTATGCAAGTGATACCCAAAGGTAATCCAGGTGAAATGACATCATCTGCAAAACCACAATTTTGATGAAAAGGTGTAATTGTAAATGTATATATAGTATATACACTACATATTAGCAGAATGCTTTATTCACACATTGGTTCTTGGTGAATGAATTATTCAAGCTTAAAATCTTAACTGATATCATTTGTTGAGAACAAAATTAAATAACATCAATCAGTGGAAACTAAAATCATCAGCCCACTGAGGGTTGGAATCACAGTAGCACTGGAAATGAATGTGACTCAGTAATGTGTATGGCACCTGTATGACTCTATGCACCACACAAACATGATGAGTTGAGGGATGTTGTTCTGACCTGGGGGGGTCTCCTCCTACACCTGGATCAGGGCATCAGTGACCTTCTGGGCAGTCTGAGGTGGTACATGGCAGCATCAGGGGAACATGAGGGACAGTTAACACATCATCGGTGTCTTTGCCCTCCATGAACTGCCACACAGGAGGAACATAGCAGAACCAAGGGCCCACTGCACCAATGTATGTTGTCATCCAGCACTAACCCACCACCAAACCAGTCATGCTGGATGATGTTACAAGCAGAGGTCTTATGTCCAAACTTGATTTAAACTTGATAGCTGTAGCAGCCAGATCACAGGGGAGAAGTCATTAATAAGACCTACTGTGAGAACATGAAGCAGCTTGGGTGCTGTGCTGCTCACATCAGTAACTAATTTCCCCATGTTATCAAAGATGTTCTGATGGCTATGACCAGTTTCAAGTCCAGTCTCTAAATTGTCTGAGATCTCTTGTGTTATCTGACAAATGTACTGTAACTTCTCATAATGAATGCACTGCTTCCTTTTTAAGCTTTTCTTTTTATTTTGATATATTTTCAAATTTTTCTTCTAGGTTTTTGTATTTACTCATCTGTACAGTACTTTGAGTTGCTAGTGTGTATTACTGCTATATGAATAGACTTTACTTCAAGTGATGACAATTGGTGGTGACCTTTGTATAGGCCGGAAACTTTTGAGATATATTTCCATGTTTGAATGTCATCCAAAACAAATGTAAAACCGTTAGATGTCACATGCATTTCCCTGTTCATTCATCTGATTAGATATAGATTTGCAAGGGTTTGTAAATGTTCCCAAAATATGCAAAGGCAATTCAGGATTGATGTTTATTGTGATCACATATTTCAGACAATACATCTTAGAAAGACAAGACAAAGAACCCTTTGGTTGATGTTAGGCAGTAATACAAAGAATAAGTTTAACATGGGTTAAAACTTTCACTGGCCTAGTGCCAGTACTGTCCAAAGGTCTTGTATCACTGCAGGGAGAGAGACAGGGGGAATTCATGTACGTGGAGCATGTTTGTACGTGCAGCTGAAAATAATTTAAAGTCAATTACAAACATTGTGCAACAGCAAGACAAGAGGCACTAACTCCCTTCAGTGAGACTTCCAAAATATGCAATCTACAATCAATGCACAGGTTTCACCACCGCTGCTTTTCAATGCACCGCAAACAGAATAACGTGCACACAAGATATCCAGCTGTGACCAGTAAAAGTCACTCCTCTGATCCTGCAGCTGGATCATAAAGAAACATCCCATCACCGCCTTCAGCTCCCGTGTTGCGGCGGAATGTTCCTTTAAATGACGATCCTCCTCCCACAGCTCTATCATATCCGCGCCCCCATCTATCAGCGGACACTTTCACATCAACAATGAGTGTCTTCGTTGATTTCAGAGACAAACACGCTCGCGTTTCCACGAACATCCTGAGGATTTACTGCGTGTAAGGAGCGGTGTGAGCTGCAGAGCGGGTGTAGCAGAGCGGACTCCTGAGGTGAGCTGCTCTTTCCTGCCTGTTCGCTTAGTAGCTTGTTTGGAAGCTAGCTGGCTAGCTAGCCACAGACACTGCTAGCCTAGGCCTCAATCTTTGTATTTATTGAAGCATGGTCTCGGCGGACACACTGGAGTCCGTCCCTCTTTGTATAGGTCCACGCTGGTCTCGGCTGGTGCCACATGTCTCCGATACAAACTGCTCTTGAAGCGATATTTGAGCCGGGATGTGGCTCTTCGTGCAGCTAAGCAGCTAGCTCGTAATGTCAGCTTCCGTAAAACTTGTAGCTTGTTAACGGTTTCCATATATACGCGGTGCAAACTTATTCAACGGTAAAAGTTTGTCCTGCGTGTGTGTGAGGGACAACAGAGGCGTTTATTGTAGTTGGCACTCAAATGTAAAGGCTTAAAGAAAGTATTTGTTGTGTCACTCCTCTCATTATCGGCGCTCTCTCAAATCCAATCACTGAATCACCAAATATGTCCGTGTCGATGCTGGGGCCACGAAGTTCTACCTGCCTGACACACGCCTCACTGATTTGCATAATTCACATCCAACACCTTGTCAGCGTCATCATCTCACGCTGGCTCTTCCTCCCACTGAGCGGCTTCCCTCTGTCGAACAGGTACAAAGGGGAGAGATCACAGAGCTAGACACGCAGCAGCAGCAGAGGCGAGTGAACCGTGGGTGTGTCTGCCATGGCTGGTGGAAGGAGAGGGGCAAACCGCACCACGTACTGTAGACCTCCGCTCAGCAGCGAACCGGGCTCCGTGGGCAACGGGAACCACTCCACCAGCTCCCCGGTCACAGGGGTGCGGTCCCGCACCAGGTAGGTCAGGTTTGGTAACGATCCAGGTCGTGAGAAGAAAAAAGCTGCATGGTACAGGTTGTATGAGGAGTTTGTGCTATGTGTGTGTGTGTGTGTGCAGGAACGGGTCGGGGACGTGCATGTCCAGCCCCCCCCTGGCTGCTCAGACCGTGGTTCCTCTGAAGCACTGCAAGATCCCGGAGCTGTCAGTGGACTGCAACGTGCTGTTTGAGCTCCATCTCTTCTTCTGCCACCTCATCGCCCTGTTTGTTCACTATGTCAACATCTACAAGACCGTGTGGTGGTACCCCCCAACACACCCCCCCTCACACACATCACTGGTGAGTGCTGTGCTGTGGCTGGTGTATCTATTAATATTTTATTTGACCCTTATTTATCCAAGAAGAAGATCCGTTGAGATTAACAGTGTGTTTTCTAAGGAAGTCCTGGCTGACCTCCGGTGTAGACAGAATGAAGTGACATGTCTGTGAAGAGTGGGGGTAATAATCCAGAATACATTTTTATTATTTACAGAATTTTCACCTCATTGATTATAACATGCTGGTGTTCACAGTCATCATACTGGCAAGGAGGTTAATTGCAGCAATTGTTAAAGAGGTAAGAATTTCATTACTGACTTCACCCTCTTCTAGATTTTAAGTTTTGTTTCTTTCTTTCGTATAGTGTTGGTTGTTTTTCTGTGGCAAATAATGGTGGAATGCATTTGATTCTTATACCAGTGTCTGCTGTGTTCTCTCCCCCAGGCATCACAGAGTGGGAAACTCTCCTTTCCTCATTCAATCTTTTTAGTGATGGCTCGGTTCGCTGTGCTGACGCTGACAGGCTGGAGCTTGTGCCGCTCCCTTATTTACCTCTTCAGAACCTACTCTGTCCTCAGCCTGCTCTTCCTCTGCTACCCGTAAGTGTCTTAAGAGGAACAGGCTGCGAGTGATCATTCAAATCTTGTTTGTGAGTTATGCAAGGTATTTGTTATTTTTTTGGACACTGTAGTGCAGCTTCCAGTCGAAGCACTGTTTAGTAACATTTGGTTTATGAAATTTTAATAACCTAATGCAGCTTGAAATGGAGCTAGAATGATGTTCCCATCAGTTCCTGGCAGACCTGAGAGCTTATGCAGTTTAGATGCTGTTCAGCATGGGTGGCTTTAGTAAACCATGTAGCAAATAGACGACACATTGTGATGTCCAGAAAGCCACATTTGTTGTTCATGTGTTAAACATTCATGATATATATACTTGTACTTTTCTCACAGTTTTATACCCGTGTTGTATCAGTACTACTCTGGTAGTAGTGCTGTCCTTTAAGGCCTCAGGTCCAGCGTGAACTGATTCCGGTCATTGTGTCCTACAGGTTTGGGATGTATATTCCGTTCTTCCGTCTTAACTGTGACTTCCGGAGAACAGGTCCGCTCTCTCCCATCGCCAGCATCGGCTCCAAGGAGGTGGGCAGCGTGGGTCGGGGTAGGGACTACCTGACTGTGCTGAAGGAGACGTGGAAGCAGCACACCAGCCAGCTGTACGGCGTCCAGGCCATGCCCACACACGCCTGCTGCCTCTCCCCAGACCTCATCCGCAAGGAGGTGGAGTACCTGAAGATGGACTTCAACTGGAGGATGAAGGAGGTGCTGGTCAGCTCCATGCTCAGTGCTTACTATGTGGCTTTTGTACCCGTCTGGTTTGTCAAGGTGAGAAGCTATGATGCATCTTTTTAAGCGTGACTTGAACCAGTTAATATGCTAGTATGTCTTAACATCTCCCCACCTGTATATTTTCCTTCAGAGCACACAGTATGTGGACAAGCGTTGGTCCTGTGAACTGTTCATCCTGGTGTCAGTCAGCACGTCAGTCATCCTCATGAGGCACCTGTTGCCGCCTCGATACTGTGACTTGCTTCACAAAGCTGCAGCTCACCTGGGCTGCTGGCAGAAAGTGGACCCCTCACTCTGCTCCAACGTCCTTCAGCACATGTACGTCCCACGCGTTGTTCATCACAGGTCATCAGGTCGTTTGGATTTCAGTTTATTCAATTTACAGTCTGACCCTTGCGCCTCATTTTGCACAGCTGGACAGAGGAGTACATGTGGCCGCAAGGAGTCCTGGTCAAACACAACAAGAATGTCTACAAGGCAATGGGCCACTATAACGTCGCTGTTCCATCAGATGTGTCCCATTATCGCTTCTATGTGAGTATTGCTGAATGGCCTCTAGAATAAAAGAGAGCTCAGAGTCTGTGCTCACATTTTCTGTCTTGTGATATATTTGCAAAGAGGCAACTGTTTGCACAAACTCACAGCTTCTTGTCTGTTTCTATCCTCCAGTTCTTCTTCAACAGGCCTTTACGAATACTCAACATACTCATCATCCTGGAGGGTGCCATGATATTCTACCAGCTCTACTCTCTGATATGCTCAGAAAAGTGGCATCAGACAGTATCACTGGCTTTGATTCTCTTCAGCAATTACTACGCCTTCTTCAAACTTCTCAGAGACAGAATAGTCCTAGGAAAGGCATACTCGTACTCCAACAGCTCATCAGACCAGAAAGTCAGTTAGACTTAAGTTATTGTTCGTCACATTCACTTTGGAACAAGACAAACATGCCTAAGAGCTCTGTATTTTATAAACTGCATTTTGTGTCACGTTTTTGTTCTGTTCTGCCATAATAAAAAGAAATATTTTTGTATTCCTTTAAGGGGTTGTCAGAGTCTTTGTTCTTAAAACATGTTTCCATTCTCACCACAAGAGGCCTCTGTTTCAAAAATAAAACTTAAAATCAGAAATGGGAGCAAATCACGGATGGTCCGCACTAACTTACTCTTCACTGCTTGATCATTTCAAATGATGTGCAGTTGCTGAATTACAATATTTATTGGGGTTTCACACCAATACTTTGTATTTTAATATTTAAAAGTCAGGCTGTAAAAAAATTAAACGGTTGATTTTTTTTTTTTAGATGAGAAAAATGAAGAGTAAGTAGATGAGAATACTGAAGCTTGGACTGGTGACAATCAGGTGCTCAGCTTAAAACTTGCAAACTCAGAGTCCCAAACAATAAGACATCTGTCCAATCAAGTGAGACTATCAGTCATCTGATGGAAAAATGCTGGATCCCATAATGTAAATCAGACCTGAAGGTGATGTTACATTACAACACCACAGTAAACTCCTGCCTTCAGGTTGTGAGACAGTTTCTTTTGGGCGGTCTGACGACAGACACTACTAATACTCAATGACATATAATAAAACTAACATGAAAGAAAACATTACTCAACTTCCAACACGTCATTTCCCCTGTTTACCATCAGTTAAACTCATATTTCTTTCTAGTCAGTTGAACAGATGTGTGAAGACAGATGGGGAGCATCCGCGTCACCACGTGGCCTGGTTGATGTCTCTTCAGGTGTACAGTAACTTCATATTCACGCTCCTGCAGGCGTGTATTCTGATGCATAAGTAGGTTACTTGCAAAGAGCCGTTGGCAGCTGATGAGAACAGGACGCATCAGGAGCATCCTGCAGACAGCGGCACTGTCAGCGCAGTCACCGGCACGTCTGCGCCCTCTGGTGGCGGCACGCGGAGACGCGCACTGGCCCTTTAAGAAGGATAAAGAACACAGCTCTGCACGAGTCGAGCGCATCGATGCCGCGCGTTACATTTCAGTTTTACATTCATTCACACGGCGGCGGCGGCAGGGAGGGGAAATTTAACGGTACCGTGGTTTAATAAGGTCCGATCTTATGAAGTGTACGTGAACGTTTCACACCGCAGAAGGAGGAATGCGTCGCCGTGTTTGCTCTCTGGTGCGTAATTGATTCGGTAAGTCTTATTGGTGTCATTCGCCGGCGATGAATCTGCCACAAACGTCTTCTCTCGCGCTGATTTCAATGATAAAGGGTCAAAAACCGCTGACCGCAAACTCCCCTCTAATAATCTATCATACAACACCGACAGAGTCCAGGTAGAGGCGGATTTAGACGTCTAAAGTTGGCTTTGTGTATGAGTGGAGTGGCCATCTTTGGATTGTACTTGGAGCGGAGGCTGGCGCAGTGTTCGCGTCTGAACTGTTCCCGTTTGTTGTAATGTGTGTAAGAGTGATCGTGGCTCTGTACAGTAACACTGTCCGTCACCTGCTCTGATGATGACGAGCCATAACAGCCACTGTGCTGCTGTGATAGGTGGCAATGAAACCACAGTAACCGGCGCAGAAGTGTTTGAAGTCTTATAATATGACTTATGAGAAAGTGAATTACTGTAATATCCTTGTCTTGGATGTTGTATTGAATTACAGTGTAGTGGAACCATGTTATCTCAGTGTAGATGATCACAGGAGTGGAGCAATGAAATTCCACTGGCCTAGATGAGTCTCACTAAGAATGCAGTGTATTGATTTTCCCATTGAGCCTCTTGCTGTTGAGTGATGTACATTAGCGGCTCTTGTATGACAGACTACAGGACGCTGTGAGGAGTCTTTGTTCAGAGGGTCCAGGCAGTTGTGTGTGTGTGCAGCTCACTCAGGCTGTACTGTAGAAACCATTCAACCCAAGGCCACTGCAGTGTTTTCTGGTTTGTTTTGAAACTGCAATGAAAACACTAATGCTGCCTGCTTCACTTCACACACTCTCTGGAGGAGTCTTTCCAATCAGAGGCTGATCTAAAAATATTTTTATAGGCCACTGGTGCACTCCCACTTTTTACACCAGGGAAGCAAAAGCAGGAAATTGCTTCCATTAAAAATGTCATGATAATGTCACCACATTTATGAAGTTGGGCTTGTGATGGTGTGCGCTGTTAGGACTTGTTTAAATGCACCTCACACTGTTCAGTCAGGTTTTTCTTTGGCAGATCTACTGTAAAGCCCACATGGGTGCACGGTGATGCCTCTGAAAACATCAGTGAGTGCGTTTGTCTGCAGTGTGGAGGCTCCTGAGCTGCAGCACTAATTTTGGCACGGCCAGTGTGTGTCCTCCACAGAGCCTCTCTCTGCTGCTGCCTCTCAACTTCCTACCTCTGTTGTTGCAGGACATCCTGTGAGTGCTCCCTCGCCTCGCCTCACCTCGCCCCACAGGGCTTCACTTTGGAAAAACAAAACGATGGAAGACAAGCGCAAGAAGCGCAGCCCGAAAGTGTCTCTCCCGCAGCCCCCTCCTCCACCCATCAACCCCCGCAAACTCTCGGTCCTGCCCGCCAGCAAAAGTGCAACCTTCTCCCTGGGCCTGCCGCAGCCCCCCTCCCCCAAAAACAGAGGCAAGTATAAAAGGTCCATAGGTGCGGTGGGGCAGCCCAAAGAGGTGTTCACAGTCGTCGTAGCTCCACCAAAGACCACCAGGTTTGTATCTGTGGGTAACAAGACACACCTGCTGCAAATGCTTTCTGTTTCTTGTCCTACTATTCATTTCCTGACAGTAGCAGGAATAATGGAAGCAGGTTGCAAGCGATCAAGATGTATTGTTTTTTTTTCTAAGGCCCCACAAGGAGAAGCCCAGGGCCCCCCAGCCAGCAGGGCCCAGCAAAGTGGTCCAATCTTCTCCCCTGCAGCACTCCTTCCTCACAGATGTCTCAGATGTGAGAGAGATGGAGGGAGGGCTGCTCAACCTCCTCAACGACTTCCACTCAGGCAAACTCCAGGCTTTCGGTAAGATAACCTTGACCAGACAGGCCACTGAGGGAATATACTGTTACGGGCTGAAAATAAAAAACAGTTGAAAAGTGGCTTTGTTACATGAATCAGACTGAAATCAAATAGCAGTGGAGCTATTTTTACACACCTGCTGCCATGGAAGTACCCCTGACTGTGCTTTAATCCTCTTGCAACAACAACAACAAAAAAGATAGCACTTAATGCTGTAGTGAAGTCATACCTGTGTGGTTGAACCCCTCTGGTCTGCAGGTAAGGTGTGCTCCTTCGAGCAGCTGGAGCACGTGCGCGAGATGCAGGAGAAACTCGCACGGTTGCACTTCAGCCTGGACAGCCATGTGGAGGAGCTTTCAGAGGACCAGAGGAAGTGTGCCTCCGACCACAACCTGGAACACCTGCTCAGTAATGTAAGCACCCAGCGAAGCGGCCGGGGGCCGGGGGCCGGCTCATCAGTACGCAGGAGGGAACAACAACAGTGGCACTGTCATCAGGGTTATCCTGGGTCTGGTGTGACTAACATGAGGGTCTGTTGTTTTGTATGGGATACGTGAAGAATGGTCTGGTGTATGAAACTTGGTGCATTTAAAGTTTAAATATTAGAAAACATTTCTTAATGTAGCTTTATGTTGCATTATGGGTAATGTAGGTTTTGAAACTTAATCCACATTAGGGACTAAATTCTCAAAGCCAGGTCTCACTCCCAAACTGGAGAACTACAGCGGTACAGTGGATAGCACTGTAACCTCATAGGAAGAAGGTTCAGGGTTTGATTCCCTTGGGGCCTTTCTGAGTGGAGTGTTTTCTCCAGGCTGTCTGGCTTCCTCCCACAGTCCGAAAACATCCACACCAGGTTGACTGGCGAGTTTAAATTGCCTGTAGTGTGTGTGAGGTTCTTAGTCTCTATGTGTCTGCCCTGTGATTGATGGGCGACCTGTCCAGCTGAACCCCACCCTCACTGCCAGCCCCCCTGCATGGATAAGCAGTATAGATGATGGATGGTACTCTTTAAATATAAGTAACAAAATGGCAGAGCCATCTTGAGAGACAACACTTCATGGACATATACAGGTATTTAAGCTGGTAAATGCTTTGCGGGGCTTCTTGTGTATCCAGTTGTTAACTACTATCCAGCACAAACAGTGATGTGCAGTCAAAGAATGCCATCATAGAATGTCGATTGTGAATGTGTGTGTGTGTGTGGCTCCTAGTTACCCACGCCTGGGGCTGGTATGCTCGCTGTGAGGAGGTTGCAGTGTTGTGTGTGTGAGGGAGGTGAGAAAAAGCCTTCAGCTCATTTCAGATGCCGCTGCCAGCAACACTTGCTCGCTGCAGCAGCACTGAATAACTCTGCCAGATGGGCTGCGAAGTGATTTTCCTTTGTGTATATAAGGAAAGTCACCATTTGTTTTTGTAAACATTGCAACTGAATGATGGAAATTCAATTCCAATATTGACACACAGGCTGTTATGTAATACGATCACATCTAGCCATTAGAGCCTTGTAGTATCAGCGCGGTTTCTATTTTTGGCTGGTTATGTTTTCAACCTCTCATCCATGTTCGTTTTGTTTCTGCAGCTGGAGGAGCTCAGCACCTCAATGTATCCTTTCCTAATTAAAACCATTTTTTTTATGGGAGTTGCCCAGTCGCTCCAGGTCCAGACACAGGATTAAAAAAATCTGTTTTCACTTCAAAGTCCTTCTGTGTGAATCCTTAACGTGTCTGCGTTCAGACAAAAGCTCCACTTGGCTGAGAACCAGGACCTGCCCAAGACATCTGGTCCCTGACAAAGTGAGGTGCTCAGGACGGCGACCGAACACTCATCTTCTCCCAACATTTAACCGGTCCAGGTTGCCATGGCATTGATCCAGCTGCCTTAGTAACAGAATGGAAAGATCCACAGGAGGAGGGGCTATTTTTTCCATTTGGTCAGTGAAGCCCAGGGAACAACACAGTGACTCAAAGCAGCCGAGCATTAAATGAACACTCAACCAAAATCATACAAACCCTCATTCATGGCACAAGAAATGATCAGAGGTTTATATAACAGATGTAGAAGAAAACGTTTTGTGTCACATTTTTTGCAGCATCAGCTATCTTGGGTTCAGCTGGTAGTTGTATGTCAGTGAATGTAGTTGTTGGCCTTTTGTTCCCTGACAAAAAAAAGCACATTTCAGAGAGTTTAAGACTTTACACTAAGTTTCTTTAATTCATGTTTTGCCTGTGCTTTTGTTGAATTCTGGACGGCGTATGTCACTGTCAACAGAGCTGAGAAATATGAGCCATACCTACACAGCAAGTAGCAAACATGTGGCCCTTGACATTACCACTGTGGTTAGCTCTTACGTATAAAGGGAGGCTTCACTTTTGCTATTATTGTGAATGCACACTATAATTTTTATATCTTTGCAAAAAAGTCTAATATTGGAAAACAGACTGGATTTAATACTATCTGGGTGACCCATTTCTATGTTAAAGGGACTATTCGAGGACATCTTATGGTCAAACTTTATGTTTCATTAATGTATGCTCTATGTAAAATAGTGAAATGACGTGCAGTTGACTGTATTTGACACTGATGGTTCAAAATAATTTACTGTTAGAGGAACTTAGTCAGTGTGTCTTGAGGATTTGAAGATGTATTTTTCTAAACAAAGGCCCAGTAGCAGCGTTCCTCCAAGCACAAACTCCTCCGCTCTGCTACTGAAATCTCTCTACACGTCATGTGTATGCTACAGTTTTTGGACAACACATCCAAAGTGTAGATGGGCATACATCTCTGTGCAGTACTACTTCAAAATGGCAGCTACTTAGCCTAGCCAATGAAAGTGCTATTAGTGGTCAATCTGAAACACCAGAGCGTGTGGAAGCACTGGTGCATTCTGTTCTTCAAAATGTAATACAAGTCTTTTGTACTGCTTGCTAAGCCTACCTCTTTTCCCAGGCCTTTGGAACATGTGATCCATTTTTATTCTGGTCGGTCCATCCAAGGTCCTTCTCAGTCAGCTACGCTCTGTTATTTTACACACTCAGAGAGGCAGTCCACCGGAGGGATGGCTTCACACAACACGCCATATGAATCAGACACAGTCAAAACAGAAAACTTGTAAAGAGTCTCATGTGTT
>OMNW01018314.1:0-28030 GCA_900303245.1 Selene dorsalis
TGAGACGTTGTTGCACATGGAAGGTAGATCACTGGAAGATGGAACGGGGTCATGACTCCCAGTTGCAGTAGGTGGTGGAAAAGCCCAGCGGGAGTCTTTGGTTCACTTATTCTAACCTTATGATGGGCGTGGGCGTTATGTGCTGGCTTGTGTGTATATGCAAAAATGTGTACATACATAAGTCCGAGGTGCAGATATTTGAGAAGATGCTCTTGTGATTCACTGAATCACACTCGCTGAAACTTTAATTCAGAAAACACCAAATATCAACAGTGCGCCAGGTCCTTCCTTTCTGTGCAGGTTTCATCTCTTCAAGAGATCAGATTTCCATTAAAAGCATTAAAAAGGAAAGTCGATCCTCTGTGTCTGTGTAACTCCAGTATATTTCTTGATATCCTTCAGAAAAGGCCTAGTTAGAATTCATGCTACATCTTGGCTTGATGGACAAACAGCTGCTGTGTAGCTTAGGGCAAGAGCTGCCGGGACAGTGATATGTAGACTTGAGTGCTCATGCAGTTCGGACGGAGCTGCCATGACCTCAAGGTCAAGGGCAGAAAAAAAGGAGGCAAAAAACAAAGTGGATTATGATAAAGTAATTTGTTCCATGTCAGAGTGAGTTGCAGGTCCAGAAAAGGAAGAAAGGGAACATACAAATTTGCACAGCAAAGACGAGTCTGTGAATAGAAGCAGCCAATAGCCTTGAGGCAGTTTGGTTCTCTGTCAGGATTTCTGACTTGATGTCATGCAATGCTTGTCAAGAGCAACATCTGCTGAAAAGATGCTTGAGTGATGGTCAAAAATGTGCTGGCACAAATACTGACAGCATGCGCACGGGTGGATACTCCATCCTAAATGGCAGAGAAATCATCTCTCTGGATCTTTTCGGTGTGAGCATGATACACAAGACATGGCCATTATGGACACTGCAGGTCATTCTCAGTTCAATTTGCTCCACAGTATATCACCAAAGAGTAGAAGAGTGGACTCCCAAAGGGTGCTGTAGAGTTCCCCAACTCTTCCCCTAATAACATGCAGATGGGCCTCTCTAATGCCTGTTTACATATCTGCGGCATAGTTCATGACTAAAGTAAGCAAAGCCCTAATTATTTTACCCGGCGACGGGACCAATAAAATCAACTTCCCCTTCTCGTTATGGGTGTTTAAGTGTATCCTTTGATGGCAGAGCTTTGTTTATTTTTGGAAGAGTTGCGTAGCTGAGAGGAAAGCAAATAGAAGTAATGACACGGAGATGCTGACAAATGGGGGCCCTGGTGATGGATTCATTTCCTCAATGATGCCTAGAAGGCTAGCCTGCAAAGGTGGTTCAACAAGAACGCATATTCACGCAAATGCAAACATGATTGGCAATATTCATATGATGTCAGTGATTGTCTCACTGTTGTGTTGTGTATCATCACATGCTGCCTGAATTAGTGCACCACCACCCTCAGCATTTTGCTCTTGCAACAGATGTTTTCCTCTGTTTGGAAATGTAATGTGTTTCTCTCTTTTTATAGAATGCTGTGGAGAATAACTATCCCAGTCATACTGGCTGGGGTGCTCTGCATCACTGCAGAGACCAAAAAGCCTCGGCCCCAGGGATCCATCCCATCCCCATACAAGACCAAAGGAAACCTGTCATCAGAACGTCACCACCGGTTATTGCAGCAGAAACCAGAGGTTCTATCCTCCAGCCGAGAGGCCTTGGTGGTGACTGAGCGCCGCTACCTCCGCAGAGACTGGTGCAAGACCCAACCCCTCCGTCAGACAATCAGCGAGGAGGGCTGCCGCAGCCGCACTGTGGTCAACCGTTTTTGCTATGGCCAGTGCAACTCCTTCTATATCCCCCGCCATATGGGCCCCAGCTCAAGTCAGGGCCAGAATCGAGGCCAAGCCTCAGGATCTGGAAGGAAAAACCACAACAAGGCCCAGGAGCCATTCCAGTCCTGCTCCTTCTGCAGGCCACACCGCATCACACAGCTCACAGTGCAGCTAGACTGCCCAGACCTGCAGCCCCCGTTCAGACACCGTAAGGTGCAGAGGGTCAAACAGTGTCGCTGCATGTCTGTGGATGTGAGCGGCCATGGAAAACTGTGAAGAAAGACTTAAAAAGATCCGACAACTGTCGAAGCCAGATACTCAACTATTTTCTCCAAACAATGACTGGCTTCAAGTTGAACTATTTTACAATGTATTTTATAAATAATGACTGACCAGCAATAAAATTACATGCAACATGGAACTGGTATTAATTGAACTAAGGCACAGCATTGATAAAATCAGAGGCTATCAGCCATATTGGCGAGCTGACGCTGTTTTAAGAGACTGATTCACGTGACCGTGCAAGAGACAGTGATGATGAAGCAGACAATTTTCTTTCCTGTTATTTCACAAAGTTCATATTTACTTGCTTTTTGTACATTTGTTTCTAGATTCCTATGTGATAAGAAAGTGCCTCTGAGTTTTAAATCCACATAACATTTTGGACTCCAGGAGAGACCATGCTGATAATGCATTGCCTTTTAGAAACTAAGCTGTGCCCTGTGACCACTTTTACAAAGTTTTTGTAATATGACATGTTTTTTTCTGCAGGTGGATCTACAGTAATCACAGTCTGCAAGTGATGATTTTAAAATCAACTGTTTAGTAATATTGTATCTGTCATCCTGTATCTTTGCCTTAACTTATACAATGTCCAAAATGATACACTAGTCGATGCCAAGGCCAGAAACATAAAATAACACAGCAGTGACCAGTGGCATCCACCTGCTTGGACATGAGCCTGGCTGTATATTGTACATTTGCCACAGAGATACTAGCCAGTTGGAAAAACATACTGCAGCATGTGTAATAAGGGTGCAATGCAATATATACAGTATATATATATATTTTATGTATTTGTGTAAGTATGTATGTGAAAAATATATTAAATCTATTTCATATAAAATCACAGTGGTGCTTAGAGTACATGTAGTAACACAGTTGACAAGTAGTAAATAGAAAACAATCAGCAAAAACAGAATTTCTATTAAAAATTAATGTGATTTCTTTTATTCAATAAATATATTTTTTCATGGTCAAGGGTATTTAATCAAAACATACTGTTGGTATTGCACATGACTGTCACAAAATCCTATTGCCCAATTAGCATATGGGATTTCACACACTCGCACATAGTGGGAAAGGCCAAACTAACGCCAAAGGATTTTGCTTGAAACACAAAGCAAGTCGACCACACTGCTCAATAAAACAATATTGGGGTTTGTATTTCACTACATCATTTAAGAATGCATGGGCTTTTTGACTGAAAAAACTATTTAAACCACAATAGAAGAGGTGCGCCATGTAAAACATGTAAAATTATTACAAGGTTCTGAAACACACTCGATGAGACGATTAAGAAAAGTAAACCTGCCATGTTCCAGCCTGTGTAAAACTGATTTTTCTTCTTTACATGTAATATTTACTTACAAATGATATGTCTTAAAAAATAAGTTCTGTACTACAGCACTCGTCTGACTGCTCCACTGTGCGTTAAGGCACTTTCTGTCTGGCAGGAGATCCATACCTACCGCATACAAAGGTTATAAAATTCTGTGCTTTTCACCATTTAGGGAGATATAAAGAGGAAGTGTTCATGCCTGACCAGTAAAGAAGGCCTGGGAATTGCACTAAAAAACTAAATAGGCTACATATGGCTTATAAAATACTGAGAGAGCTTGGTTATAGTGTTGCTACAAATTTCATTTTCTGGTAAATGACTGAACAACATTTAATCATCCCAGCTTAAAGACCTCTTTTAGTAGCAATATTTCATTTAATTATGCGAGTGCTATCAAAAGCTGGCTGAGAATGTAACATTACCATAATATCCATTTGAACCAACTCTAATAAAAACAGCTCTAAATCAATTGAAAACAAATACTGGAAATAAGTAAATGTTTTAAAAATGACTGATGAGTCGTGTCAGATTGTACAAACAGTGCTTGTGCAACAGGCTTGATGATGATCATTTTCCATTCTCTGCTTCAGATCTTCTGACCCAGCTTTGCTTTCTGTGAAATAAAATAACAGAGTTATTTACAGCTGGCAGCACTGGCACTCATCTCAATATGTTGCTGCTGGAGCCAGGAGTGTTGTTTCTTCTACACCCTGACAAGTGTTTGTACAGAACGGCGTCTGTTAGGTGAGGAGATGATGTGCACAAAAGGAAGAAAATAGAAGACAGCAGGTAGTGCTGGAGCTACATTAACTAAATAAAACTGTGATAAGAAGTGCAAAGACGTACTATTCCAGTTGCATGTTTGGGTTTCACACTGTAGGAAGCCTTCTCCCTGGCCTGTTTGAAGCAGTCCTCAGCCATTTTGACCCTGAAAAAGAGATTATTCATAACTATCAGTCATCCTGTGGAGACAGAGAAGCAAATAATTGAATGGACACACACTCACTCATTGCTGAAATTCACTCTTTTACCAGTGAAAATGAAAGACAGCGCAAAAATCCCAGCCTGGACAGTCCAGACTTTGGTCATGTGGTATTTGGACACAATGATCTCGGTTTGTCAAAGGGCCAATCCTCCTACTTTGAAGTGACTCACTCCAGTTTACTACTGCACAGAGCGAGCCAGTGGTGTCACTACTCATTTGTGCCTTAGAAAGACAAATGATCAGCATGCTGGCAATGAATGAGAACAGCAATTTACACTGACAGACCTGCATCTTGCCTACACCCATTACATAGTTCTTATGTGTGCCAGTGCGTCCACTCACTGCAGGTGAGGATTAATATGTATAGTTTCACTAGAGTCTCAAAGGAAAAGCAGCAGACGAGGGTTGGGATGACTGCCTATGGCAAAGGGCAGAGAGTTAATGCTTTCAAATTTGTTTTTATTCTTTCCTACTGTACAAGCAAAGCTTGTTACATTTTTCTTTTCTTACAAATACATATCGCAGTTCAATCTTCATTTGGCATAATGGACCAATTAGCTTTTTTGTTGACATATGCAACACTATCTTTATATTCATCAAACCACTGGAAGCTAACTGGATGCTGCATGTGTTTTTTTCATTACTGGGGTGAGGACATAGATTTGGGTCATTTAACCTCTTTTCCCTTCATGAATTTAAATGAATCTGATAGGATCTTCAGTGAACACGAGATGTACTGCAGGTTATTAATGGTTCGGAAACTTGCGCTTGGGGAAAATTATAAATGTAGGAACACTGGTATATCTGTAATGACATTTGTAAAAGGTCAGAGAGTGGTGTCGCCTTCCAAAAGACAAAAAAAAAAGTGAAGAGACCCTAATAGAGTCCTGTCAGAAGAACGCAGGGATATCACATTCAAAAAAAGGAAATGTCCCTGCATCATATGCTCACCGTTCCTGTAACATCAGCTTATTCTGCTTCTTCCACTGCTCTTTGAAATCAGTGGAAAACTCGTGCCAAATGGAGAATAAAGTGTTGGGAGAGGCTTCTTTCTCTCCAGCCTTGGGTTTAACTGAAAAGGACAAGCTCAACTCCAAGAAGCTGAGGACAGAGAACAAAAACATTACTTCAAGACCAAACTATTACACCATGAGATTACAGAAACCTACACCAATTGTTGTGAAACCTGGCAGTGCTGCACAAATATGCGAAATATGAAAGTTAATCTTGGAATAATATGCTTTTTTAGAGGTTTAGTGGTAGGGTAACATAAAAAACACAAACGATTGATGACTGTGCAGTTCAGAGGACAAACGTCCATAAAAAAATGCAATTACTGACGCAAAAACAGCAAAGTCATTCTGATATTTTAACCACAAACTCTAATGTAGAACTTTTATACATCCCATTTCGTGTTGTGCTTTGTCACTCCTCTCCCTGACTTCCATATGTAGGTATATAAACACGCACATACTGTGTATGAGAGGAAGCATGGGTGAGGTGAGGTGAAAAGAAAAAGGTGCAGAGTTATGGGACAAAGGCAGATCCAGCAAAAGCAAAGTGTGCACATGGCAGGAGATGACACGTGTAAAAGTGTTAAATGTGGTGGCCATTTGCAGTGGATCAATACGGTGGACAGGTTGGGGTCTCTTTGTTTGGAGTGTGCTATAGGAACACATTCCTAGCCAGCAGTAACAGAAGCCTGGAGCCAAGGCTGTCTACTCTCGCTCCGCTTAGATAAACAACACAGACACCGCACAGGGGGCCTCCCGTCTACTGAAGGCCTGGCATGACGGCCTGCACCTTCCATGTAACTGAAGGAACCAGGAGTCCTAAATATTGACAAAGCAGCAAGATTATATTTCTTCACTGCAGTGAGAATTTATCACTTCAAAACTGTATTGGATTGCATTTATCCAGTGTTGGCTGCACTTTAAAATTCAACCTCAGTCTCTGCTGTGACACTTGAGAAAAGACCAAAGGTAACCCATGCAATGGAGCAGCACACACTGCATTTATTTTTCAGCTGAAAAAGCTGTGGAAAAATGTTAATTGTTGAGATAAAGAAAGAGAAAAAAAAAAAGTTCTTACATCTTCTGGGTGTCTTCCAGCTGCTTCTCCTGGGTCCCCAGTTCTGTTTTGGCTGACAATAAGTAAATGAGAAGACAAAACGCAGTGTATTGGTAAATAACTGATTCAAACATCCCCTGTAGAAACATCTTTCACTTGCAGTGCGAGTTGAACATATGGGAGGATTCCACATGTCACCATTACTTAAACCAACAGTCATCTACAAGGTCAGTGCTGTGCCACCAGGTTATTAAGTGTTGGATTGTCCACTGTTGCACAACTGACAAATGAGTACTGCAGACCTCAGGACAAGTGCTTCTTTGTGCCGGGTTACTTCGAATGGAGACAGATGAGTGTGTGTGTGTGTGTGTGTGCGTGTGCATGTTTGTGTGCCAGAGGCGTGAGAGCAAAAGAAAGACAGCAAGAGGGTTAGAAAATGGGGAGTTGGACACCATGGTACACATTAGGAGGTATTTCCAGCAGGCCGCAACACTTATCTCTGTGGGCCATCAAGATCATTTTGACTGTGTTATAAATTATGATATAAGAGAAGGGCAGTGAAACGTGACAGCCTCAGTCAGGAGAATGCTGCAGGTTATGACTTATCAAATTTCAGATCTGGGAGCAGATTTTTCAGCCCATTTTTAAATATATAAAAACACAGCTTTGGTAAAGTCAATCCAGCTATGTTTTCCTTGTTTCTTCACTGTGCTGCTGGACAGCTGACAAAAAGTGAGATAATAAATTCTCCCGCACAGCTTCTCTGTCCCCTGAAGGTCAATAATCTGTAGCTGCTCCAGATCTAAACTGTCAAATGACCAGAGATGAACTATGGCCTCTGCAAGGCTTTCCAAGGCAGATATGACAGGAGATGGGACAGAGAATCTTTCCTGGCACAAATCTTGGGAATATGTGGTTGTTATGTGTAGTAACAACCAGCGCCACATCGGAAGATCCCAGACAAACCCGCTGAGACCAGCACTGTGCTTCACCATTCCACAGTGCTAAATCATTCAGTAGCCCACTATTGTGTCTCCCTCTCCGCTGACAGCTCATAAATAAATGGTGACATATTGATAAATAATATGAATGGGGCTTGCTAAAAGCATCTTACTATCAGGATCATGTTCCATCGCTCAAGCAAAGACAATTTAAGATGCTACTTACTCACTTACTATAACCCTGAACTTGAAGATCCCATTGTGATGTTAAAGCTATTTCTAGAAACACTGAATATCAATCAAGGGAGATAAACTGTGACACTCTTAGATAAACCTTCCTCCGACACTGAATGATTCAGTATGAATTCAACATGACTAATTGTGCTCTTATCTACTTATTGTGATGATACGAAGACTATGGTTTTGATGGGCAGGATAACCAAACTGATGAAAGTGTATTCACAACGAAATAAACAATGAAAACATTTCAGCAACATTATCTGACGATTGCCATTGCACTAACATCATCAGCATGATTAAGATGTGTGTATTTAATCTGCGATTTTGCCAAATCGTGGCATATAAACATGAAAATGGTTCAAAGTCTGGTGTTTCACCACATCTGCCTACATGATGTGACATCCTTGAGTTGCAGTTGGTAGAAAAGGGAGGTGAGTTTGACAGCAGTCTTCTTAATCTTTATGTCCATCAGAAACAGATTATCACATGGCCAGTGCTCTCTTGCAAGTCACAGTGACTCCATCAAAGGCCTGCATGCATGAGAATTTGTGAAGCGAGCGGGGAAAATCGAGCTAGACCAAACAGCCGAGCTCCAACGAGTCCGCTCCCACTGTTATTCTGTGGTTAGTTTCATGGTCAGAAAATAAACAAAAGCGGTTTAAACTGTGGAGCCAGAAACAGTTTAACCTCAGGCTTTTTAGAAATTACAGAAATAACAAAAATAAGACATTTGGCTGTTGTTCTTTTTTTTTTTTTTTACCACCGCAGTGGAGGAACCCCAAGAATCCCGTCTGGAGCCTTCTGAGTCACATGTCCATGTTACGGTGCTTACATTCTGCTCTCAGAGGGAAAAACCTCGTCATTTGCATCAAAGAGAGAGCTCCCATATTTCTCTCAAACACAGAGAGAGAGGAAAAGAGAGGGGGAGAGGTGGAAATGGGAGACATGCTTTCATCTGCAGACTTCCTTTAAAATGGACAGTGAGCATTACCACGGAGGAACATATGCTATATATTATACTCTCATTTGAATACAAAAGCAGTTGGTGAGAGGGCTGTGAGACGGGTCCTTCAGAAAGATTGGACACAGTCAAATGAATGGAGCCGGGGTCAAAGCCAAAGCGACAGAAAGAATGGCATTTGGCTTGTTATGTAAAAACAAGCATAACAAACTCAAAGTCTTACACCTTTGAAGTAGACCACAATACCCCAATATTGTTGTAGATGTCAGATTATGGAGATAAAAGCATGACTGTTTAACATCTGGTGGACATGACAGATAAACACAACTACACTTTCAGTGGATTTTACCGTAACTAGAACAAAAATGACATACAAGCTCTAAGCCACCTTGAGAACAGAAGACTTGTTTTCTGTCTTTGCTCTAATGGTGTGTACCACAGATCTTTCATTATGTTAGCAGGAGAGGATGGCAATGACGGTCTCTTGGTGCACGAGACTGAAATACATCAGCAACTGTTTGATGGATTGCTGTGAAATTTGTTGCTGTTCTCCATGGATGCCCAGAGGACGAATCATAATGAATTTGTTTAACCTGTAATTTTTCACTGAGCATCTGCAGGTCAAACTTTTCTTTAAGCCAGTGAAATCTCTCAATGTCTACCTGATATTTCATCTTGCACATCCATGTCATGGCTGGATAGCCATGAAAAACATTCCCCCCCTTAAAATAAATGTAGTGCCGCCATTATCTGGCTTGTGATCAAACAGCTGAAAAACAAATGATATTCCCACCATCCTCAGCTCTATGTTGTCTTCAGCATTTCCTCACAGCACCAGTGTGTCTGTTGCCACACAGAGCTGCTGTATGGCTGTAGACTCTTGGTCTAGTTGGAATAAAAGTGCAGTGAAACAGGATATGATCCTCATTAACAATAAATTCATCATCATCATTTTAACAGCCCTTTTAGTAAACATCATACTGTGTAGGGTTATTTGGTTTCTTAATGACAGTGAATTAGGGCAAGCAGGCAGCGGGGTGCTTCTTATCGTTCTGTCATTCCTCTGACAGCAAAAAGAACAAACCCTGTTATTAGAGGGGCAAAGGAGACTGAGATCGGAAAAATAAATGAAGACGGGTATTGAGGAAAAAATGCAGGGAGTTTAAATGCGGCAAATATACAACGGTAAAATGTTATGATGTCAGAAGTACAAAGTGAAAGGGATCAGGTGCTGAACATGTCAGTTTTGTTCCAGCCTCTCAGCCATCCAGTTCTCTTCTCTGCAGTCAATTTGCCAGGCGCCATGACAAGTTCACCTTTGGCCATCCTGATTCCTCCTTTGAGGCAGAGCAAGATGTATTCTTTTATAAAGGTAGAGATCGAGATAAAGGAGCCAGCAACCAAGTGCAGTCATAATCCGTCAAAGCAGATAGGCAAACTTGAAACAATGGCTGTGAGTTATTCAATACACAAAGGAATAAACATGCGTCCCTATGGAAACAACACTGAGTGAACCCTTGTGTGCGTATATCACCCAGAAAACAGCACGAAACAGATTTGGAAATGTGTCTGCAGACGTAGAAGACCTACATCATTCTGATTGATGAGCTGCTTCACATGCTCTCACACCACAGAGGAATTTTCAGCTTAGATATACCAAGGGTATACAGACACAGGGCACTTTTTCAATTAGGAGGGATAAATTATTTGTCTTTTTAAGCCACTCTATGATGGTAACACAGATGAGAAGACCATATGTTAACACAGAGTGACCATCATCTGTTTCATCACGTTCAAAAAGGATAAAGCAGCCAACATTCTCCACTTTTTTTTTGTAATTGTTTTCAAATTGAGGAAAAGACAAAGGCTAACAAGGCACTAGTCTGATTATTATATTCCTATTCTACAGAACATGTAAAACAATGCTATACAATTTATTTACAAAAAGGGCTATTTGTAAGTTTCTTCTGCCGCTGAATATGGTTTCTTGCTGGAAATGGGTGGTCGTGATTGTAGCTTGACAAGCGCTGTGGCTATCATTGCATTTATGAGACAAGAGGTTACAGTGTGCCCTCTGAGTAGTGCTACAGTTTTCAGGGCAGATTGGAGGTGACAGTTAGTTGCTATTGGAAAGTGATGAGACAAGCCGGGGCTAGCTGGGTAGCGTGCTAACTTCGGGTGAGGAAAAAGATGGAGATAGACACACGAGTTAATACTGGCATCGCTTTCCACAGCTGGAGGCAGCTCTTGGCGTGTAAAAGAATTACGTTTGTTGCTTAACTCGCAATGTTCTAGGCCGGTAGGTAAACAGCTGGTGATGCTAATGCTGGCTACGTAGCAAATGCAAAACCTAGAAATAGTTCCCTTAAAAAGCTGGACACATTGGTTCTCAGCAAAGTACTCAAAAAGGAATAAATGATGCATATTTGTGGGCGTGTATTCATAGTATAGTGCCAATGTTCATAGCAATGCAGGAAAATGTTGGCCAAAGCAACAGTGTGGTTTTCAATAGTTTTAGGACATTAGAGCTCTATGGCTGAAAGCAATAACACATATCAGGCTCTGGCTAAAGCAAATTCATTGTTGGTTTTGTCTCTCCATGGGATTTGTTGACAAGAACAAAATAATATTACTCCTTGATCAGAATGTTTAAAGTCTTATCAATCATCTGTTTCAGTTTATTTGAAAAATAGACTCACCTCGGCTTAGAAATGTGTCCATCTTGTCCTTAAAAGGTTGCAGGTTCTCTTCAGAGGACAATTTGCAAACTTTCTCTGTCTCGGTGGAGCATACTGAAACAACAAGAAAAGATCGTGATGAGAAATGATCAGAGTGATAGAGCCATATTGTGCTGTAATTACAAACTCTACAGTACACTTCATCCTGCCTGAGCTTGCTGTGATAAATCTCTGCTGAATTTCTGCTGAATAAGTGTTGGTAAAGACATAATGACCCATAATGACTAACAAGGCACCCGCAGGAACCAGGAAGGCCTGCGCTCCAATCCCGGGAGAAACTTATCGTCACGCTCTATCTGCAAACATAACGGATACACAAGATCAGCTCAAGGCCTTGGAGGTGGAGAGGCCGAGAGACGCTTAAGGGAACGGGAAGGTCGGGACTAGGCAAATGGTAATTCATAGACCATATGGTGCCTCAACCTAAAAGGTACACAGTGAGTTCTCTCCACTGAGTTGCTTGCTGATGTCCTTCAGGCCAGCCAAGGCCATTTCTGCGCCGCCTACTTATCAGAACCTCCCTCTGGGAACTGTCATCGAAGCCCGTGTCTGTTAGAGTGCTCAGCTGGCTCTGCTAGGTAATGAAGAGGTCTGCAGGTACAGCATGTGATGATGTATTTATGAACGGTCAGCATGTGCCATCGCCACTGGGGTCGAAGCCGGCGCTAGTCTATCTCCCCAGTGAGCAACTCCATCTTTATGCATTGCAAATAATGAACAGCCTAAAGAATCATTATGGTCGAGGAAAAACAATATTAGGCAACACGGATCAGGCACCTGATTGGTTTAACAGCAAAGATACATAAAACATGATAAAGAACAGACCGGGTTTCGGGAATTGTCGATCGAGCTGCAGGCACACAAGCACACACACTTATACATACTCACACGTGCACATATACGTTAAACAAAAAAATACACACTCATTTTTTACCACTTGTTGGCACTTTAATCCTTGGAAAGTGTTCAGAGCGCTGAGTGACTAGAGACAGAGTAATGAAAGCAAGTATTTCCCAGTTGCCTCATTCATTAGGACTCCTTTTCATTCAACCAATCAGTTTGGCTCGTCAAGCATAATTCACTTTCCATACTTTTACTTTTATCCTGAGGTCTTGACATGCAGTAAAAGAGCACGCTCAATTTTACACCTTTTTAAAAACTATTTTTATGAATAAAATTCTAGAGGATTCATGTTAAATGTTTAATACCACACGCAATGTATGAGATCCCTACTTGCGATAATACTATCATCATGTGATTCATTTTATAGTGTTTTGACTTCTGTAAGAGAGATTACATAAATGTAATCGTGGCTGAATGGAAATTCTGTGTCAAACTCTTTGGCTTGTGAAACCTAACAAAAATCTTTTTTTTTCTCTAAAGTTGATGGTTAATACGGATGATAAAAAGATTTAGCAGCTAATAATCGTAATAATAATAATATGTTCATGTAACAAACGCTGGTAGGAAGCATACCGTCATGGAAAGTTATGTAACTCATGAACCACATGTATCTGTTCAGGAACCGATTGAACAACTGACTTGATGAATGAAAGACTGAAAAAATGAATGAATCAAAGAGTCAGCTATTAACTAAATCAGTTTGTCCATGAATCATTTTTAGGACACCTCTGGGCAAAGTGATGACGCACGACATGCAAAAAGAGACGCAGGAATATTCTGAAACTCTCATTGTTGTGTGTTAGAGGTTTGTGGCTCGCAGGGTCAGTGGGGTGACACACAGCTCGAGGAGAGCTTCTTCCAGTTCACCAAACAGCTGATGAACCTTTAATAGTGTACACAGGTAGTGGAAGTTCCCTGACCTTGCCCCTGTATATTTTGATCTCTATTTCATGAGGACAGTAAAGGCACGCCAGGTCCAACAGGAGTCTACATCTGACAAGTCACATCTGCTTCTGGTTAGCTCGTCTGTACGACAAACAGATGCTATCTCTCTGTTGACCCGCCTCTACGATCCACACATGACCATAGCTGGTCAGGTTTGGGAAATTATTTTCCATTGTACTAGGAGATATGTGCTTGGATTAATACAGAATTTATTACTTCATAAACTGCCATGTGAAGGTATTTTAAACATGATGTGAGACCGCCATTATTTGCTGGTTATGGCGTGGACAATTTACTACCTAATATGCTTGTTGTAAATATGCTGTTTAAATGTTTTAGATGTGCTCAAACAGAAGGAAAGCTGTGGAATGTAAGATGACAACCATACCATTGAGGTCTTTCCTCAGCTTGCGCAAATCTCTTTGAAAGTCCTCAAACTTCATCTGGGAGGCCTGGAAAAGGTCCTGGGGCTCGGGCAGAGGGTAGACACACGTTTCTTTGCCAGCATCCTGGTAAAGCACAACATACATTCATGCATGCACACAAGAAACACACACTCCAAAGTCAAAGACAATCTTCCTCAAATGGGAGAGGGCCTCTCTAGTATATACTGTACACACCAGGCCAGATTGAAATAAATGTCTCCAGAGACCTACATGCACTTATTAGCAGTCCAAACATCCCTGAGAAGATATGGCTGAAACTCCAGCAGATAACGACCATTAAGCTCGGTGCAGAAAGTACACTGCAATTCTCTCCATCAGAGTTACTACAAGGCCATTATGAGTGCTAGAGTCATGTCATGCAGGTTGATTTTGGCAGGCAGCACTCTACTGAGTTCATCTCATCTGGAGAACCCAATTATTTACACTAGCGCTCCTTTGGATGCTGTGCCAATGAACAGGCTGCAGGTTTGAATGAAGCCAGACCAAAGCAGAGCAAGAGCGGGAGATGAAGAGTGAAAGACAGAAAGAGAATTATAAGAGAGAGCCAGAGAGGGAGAGAGATTTGTTTCTGCCATAAACGAGGAGAGGGAAAATAAATAATTTGATAAAGGATAAGCCATGGTATCCTCTGGCAAGAGAGGAGATGAAAAGAGAGCTCTGGAAGGATTTCTAAGCAAATCAGACTAAAACAAAAAAGTGATTCAAATAAACAGGAACCAAAACATACCTCATCAAAGTGCCTTAGATAGTAAGCAACAATGTAGGACAAAAGACTCTGGGAGTTATCCTGAAAGAAAGAAAAAAAAGGTCCAAATAAATAAACCAAAACCCCTTTATTTATTAATTTAATCATTTCGGAGCAGGACGTTTTAATTTGCATGGGGCAAACAAGAATAAGGACAGCGGTCTTAGAAGTTGGGGATAAATGATGACATTGGTGGAGCAATGCAACAAAACACAACTGTGCTGGGCTCGCTGTCATAATTCAGTTGGGGGAAAGTCTGATGTTCTTTATGGATACCTTACTCGGTTCACCACCACAAAAACACAAACCACTCTGTCCTTATATGGCAGTGCCAAGGGTACACTCAGCCCGTTGTGATATTGAATAAGAACAGTAAACACAATGGCCTCTCCTCTGAATCTGAGCAGCTACGGTCCTCATGTTTGGCAGCAGTGAAGGTCCCTTTTAACTCCTAGACTCTCAGTTCACACTTTACACCAGAATAAAGTTCTGGGGATGTTCATAAATTACATAGACTCATCT
The DNA here is from genome assembly GCA_900303245.1 of Selene dorsalis. NCBI lineage: Eukaryota > Metazoa > Chordata > Actinopteri > Carangiformes > Carangidae > Selene > Selene dorsalis. The sequence goes on from OMNW01018314.1 coordinate 14,939, forward strand.
CCTTTACTCATTTTACACTTAAATATACTCCCTGCTTTGCTTGATAATAACACTTCATTTAGAGTCTGTTTCTGCAGTGCGAGTGATGTTTACTTTTACTCTTGGAACACGCAGCCATGCAGCGCAACACTCACACTGCTCTTAACGTCCTTCAGTTTTGGCAGGATATCCAAGGTGAAGCCGTCAGCCTGCCCACGAGACCGATTACCTCCGTTCATGAAGTTGCCGAAAGCCAGCACCAGGCCAAGCACCTGCAATACACACTTACTACTCTGCAGAGTCTGGTGCGCACACACACATATACACACACAAACAAATGAGATGACGACATGAAGGTTAAAGTGAGTGACAGTAAAGAAAATTAAATGTGAGAGGCTGGTGGCTCACCTTGCATACTCTCTGAAGGATTTCTACTTTGCGAAGGACTGAGGTGATACATTCGTGGAAAGTTGACTGAAACAGGATGCAGAACACCCGTTCAGTGAAGTTGGGGATTTGGGATAGCTGGTATAGAAACCTGAGCAGGTGGACAAGATCAGTCACCATAACACATTCTGTTTGATGACATGCAATGATTTTTTTTTCAGAGGGTAGATTTGCCTCTTACTGTTCAGGCTTGTCCAGTGGCTTGGCGTCCTCCTTGTCTTTGGATGATTTAATATGCCTTTTAATGCCATCCATCTCATCGTCCTGGGCTCTCTGTCAGAAGAAAAAGTAGATTTATTAAGATAGTAAGGTGAAACTCAAGATGTCTCAAACGCCATGTTTTTATTCATTGATCCAAGTATTGGTATTATGGAAAGCTTGTAAATGTATGTACTGTATGATAGGTGTAATATTTTTTATCAAGTGTTAAGTGTATACATATTCTAGATAAAACTCTTGCTAACACTGCACAGCAACACTTTTTAAATGGAGTTTGAGGAAACATTGATGTTGTCTTCAAGGTCAAGAAAAAACCTTGAACCCTTTCCTTCAAGCCAATATGGAGAAGTCCATCTGCTGATGAAGATCCAGTGGTGCGATCAAAAGCTCTGGAGCCCCTAATGAGGTGGTTTATTTTCCTTTCATTTCTTTGTTGACAAACATTAGCTCAAGTGTAAAAGAATTCTAAAATTATGCCGTTTTGTACTCAAACTGGTATCGTGTGCCAGCCTATACAGTGCGAGTTTCATAAACGCTAAAGAGCTGCTTTCAGTCAGACTGCATTCCTGACTATTATCCTGCTGTCAGGCTCTGGACCACAGTTTTATACAAGGTGGTTTAAAAAAGCAGGCCAGAATGCCCCTTCGTTTCACAAGAGGCAAAAACAATAGATGTTAATTTGTCTCACACAGACGGGTAAAACAATGAAACCATCCCCAGGAAGAGAATGTAAACGCTCTCCGAGTCCCTCCAGAGCCCAGAGACCCCCTATGTCTGAGTTTCAGCAGTCTGGGTTCTCCCTCTGTTTCCCTCCATCTTTCTCTCTGGGGTTTAGCCTCAGCATGGATCCTTGGAAAACATCAAACACCAGCATCAAACGGACTGAGGGCCCGATTAGTATTCTACACACCACCGCCTTCTGTCGACGAGGGCAAGCTCTCCTTTGCCTTCTTTCGAGATGTTTTCAAGTGTAAATATATTTAACACAAAGCAGATCCTTTTCAAAGGGCAGCAGTGGAGCCCAGCAGTGTTTGGTGTAATTGGGGACAAGTAGGCATTAGCGTGTGATCTTTGAATTGCTAGGGCATGTTGCAGCGGTTGTTAGCATGAGAAATACAGTCCCATGTGGAATATCAAATGCAAAGGAGAGTAGGATGATATTTGTGATGCCAGAACTCCAGCGGTAGCCAAGTGGTATTCATTAGCCAGGTTTCTAGCACAGGGCTAAACAGAGCCAGCCAGGGCTTAATCACCATTTGTGTCACTCAATTTTCAATGAAACACCATTTATGAGAGTCATTGCACACTGAAGTGCCAAAGAATAGCCCCTAAATGACAAATTGCATCATGTAACAAAAATGCAAAATATATTTAGCCTTTATAAACCTTTGTCATGAAAAAAAAAACAGCATGAGGTGATCACTTGTTAAATTCGTAGGAGGGACTATGTCTCTGACTGACCCCCATGACATTTAGCTACTGTCAGCTGAAAGGAGTCTGAACTTCAACTTCAGACAACTAGTCTGGGCCCAGATTATGGCTTGTGATATTAGAGGGGAGGGAGCGGTGTCCCACTATCACTGTGACCTCTTTAATGGTGGTGGCTTATTGTTCAAAGAACAGGAGTGGCTGTAATCCGCAGCTCATAGACTGTGCGACTCTGTCCCCGCCTGCGTGCGTTTCTGTTTCTGTGTGCATATACAGTATGGTTGTGCACATTTGTGTGGGTCAACATGTTTGTTTGTGAGCATGTTTGTGTGTATGTATGTATGTGTGTGTGTGTGTATGTGTGTGTGTGTGTGAGTGTGAGAGAGAGAGGGAGAGAAAGAAGAAAAAGCATGAGGCAGAGCAGTGTGTGATCTAGCTCCTTGCACAGTGAGTGAGGGTGTAACCATTAGAAGCCCCTCGCATTCCTCAAGACAGGCTGACTGTGCTGCCAACTGTGGTTTAGGGGGCTGGAGACCCACAGACAGGATGGAGTCTCGCAATACAAAAGAGAAACAATTTGGCTCCTCAACCCAATAACATAGCCTTAGGCCATAAGGGGGAGAAGGAGAGAAGGGGAGAGGGAAAGGGCTTGAAGTCTCAGGGTGAGTGGAAAGGTTAGAAGACTTTTGATCCTCAGTTATGACACATTGGTTCATAACTACAGCTTGTCTCAAGCCTCAGTCTCATTCCCATGATCAACATTATTAATATGCCTCTGGCAGCCAAAGGTCCAGGCCTCTCCTGTGTAGTTGTGCCAAAAAGCAATTCACAGGAATTTCACAGCATCTTAAAACTGTATCACAGTTGAAATGTGGAAAACATGCCCGTTTTCATGTTCTATTCTTTACTGACCTGACTTCGAACGGGTCCTGAACTGTTTCCACTGGGTGTGGAGAGGCTTTCTATCCATGAAGGTTGATGAATATGTATTTACTATATAGGGAGCCCTTCATAGCCAGAATGGAGACATATTGGGAAACAGCGATGACAGCTCTGTAATTCTTTTTATGCTAATATTATACAATACAATGTGGTGATTTCACTTGGCAAAGCTCAGAGTAGTCTTTCACTCTCTTTTTTTAAACATACTTTCAAGAGGAGCTATGTGACACAAACACTGGTGTTTCCCAACTACCATTTCCTTTGCACAGGGGCATTTTAAAAATGAAATCAATCACATCCAGTGTGAGAATAACACATATTTACTATAGAAAAGCATTGGTCCCCATCCCAGTTCCAGCAGACAGACCTATATAGCACTGACCACGTTGCCAAACAGCACACATACCAGTCCGGTTTGTGGCTTGCCTGTTTGTTTTTATGTCTAATGCACACTTCCTTTAGTTCACCCTTTCAAGTGAAACATGGAATAAGACCTCCACATAGAGAAGTATGTTCGCAGTGAAGTGGCATCTCCAAATTCAAATCCCATGTTGCTTTAAATTACATTAATTACATTTTTTCCCCACCTACATGTAGAAGTTCAGCTTTTGATAATCTTGGACAGGTAACTTGTAATTGATAGCCGTGAGTGCTTTGTGGTCTACCCTCAGTCAAGTGCCAAGCAAAACAACTCTAAACAGCTGATAAATGATTTTCTGCCATTACGTTGATAACACAGCTTGTTGAGCCATCTTAGGTTTCATTCTTTAATAAAATGATTGCCTGTTATTCATATATGGCATGAAATGTGTAACCATAAATCATTCTATTTCTCACAAGCAAACAGCTCCAAAATAATACTTCTACAGCAAACCACAGAGGAAAAGAAGAAGAAAAAAAGAGGTTACGGTTTTCCAAGACTGAATGCAGCAGTCAACATTAGCCTGAGCTGTCAGTGGTGTTACATTGTACTGGGCTTGTTGCTCAACACTGTGTATTTATATGATTCAGCACTGGCAGGAAAGTTAAGAAATGAATTTAGGTTGGGATATTGTCTTTTCACTGGTCTATTGACTTTACTAAAACCACTGTCCACATGAGACTTCATCATCCCCCCCTTCAAAGTCAAAAATTTGCAAGATTTAAAAAATGTTTATTACTGTTGTAACCATAAAGACATAGCTCCAATTCCTAGTAGCGCTAAAGCCTGTTGTTATACTCACATTTTCGTAAAGGGCTTGCAGCGTCTCCAGGTCAACCACGGTGTTGTCCATATTTAGGACGGCTGCAGATGGAAGGGGAGGATGACATGGTTAATGTTAATGTTAACACTAAAGCATGTCGTGACATTTCTCTGCTACCTTTAACCCTGTTAACAAGTCAGAAATCACACCAGCACAAATAGGCCTTCACTCTAACAACCTGTACATTACAACATTTTTTTTGTTCAGCAGCAACAACAACAGTCAGAAACGGTGACAGAACACTTCTTCACGCCTGAGTTTTTCTGCTGGAGCGGAAGGCAGCAAAAGTTCTCCCTGCATGGCCTACATAAAGCGTCACGAGCAGTATGCTGCGAGTTACATAGTTATCAGCTCTCATCACGATCGCATGCAAGGGGCCACAAACTAAAACATAAATACGGAGGTCTTAGAAATCTGTCAAAGGTACAAAGATCTGTGTTTGAACTCCTGTGTTTGAATTCCTGGTGTCGCCTTTTTGTCTCGGCGCGAGGACCTGGCGCCCGCAAGCATTAATCCTTTGAAAGTAAATGTTTAAAGACAAACAGAGCCCGGGGGTCTGCGGTGTTGAGGCTGAGGTGTTGCTGTACGCAGTCATCCAGTGAAGCACTCGACACCTATATATGTATTTCACTGTGCTGTGGGTGTCCAAATTACTCACATTGTTTTGATCCACTGATTTGCTGTTGAGGTGCAGGGGGAAAAGCTTGTGTCAGAGTGGATAAAGAAGCTTGGAGTAATGGACTCGGTGCACAACGCTCACTTTGCATCACGTCTTATGCCTTGATACTGAATATGACTGGACTTCTTATAAGCTTCTAACACAAACTTAAGAAACAAGAATATGGAAAATCAAGAGGAAAACAAAATTAGAAAAAGAGGAAAAAGCCTGAAGTGAGTGTTGTACTGATCCAGTCACTTGTGTCATGTTTTTAGCTTTGATATTGCTCTCTCTCTTTATGTAATCCTGTAACCTTTTTAATCTCTTTACTTTTGAGCCACAAGGCAAATCCACTCCTTCTTTGCTAGTTCTTTGCTGTCACTCTCTAAACTCTTCACACCATCTCCTCTTCCAAAGCCACCACAGAAATAACTTCCTTTCCCTCGGACTCTCCCTTTTTTCTGTTTCTCGCACTCTTCTCTTGTAACCATTTGGTTTTCATTACTATCTGAACCAGAGTCTGGCTGGCTGGTTTGATTGCAGACGGGTTTTAAAAGACATGGGAGAAAGCCGTATCATCGCTCTGACATAGGCCTCTTATGACCATAAACCAAGACTCATCTGCCTGGGTCTACCCCTACTATACCACATTCAACCCCAGCATGGCGCCAGCAACCACCATCTAATACTGTGACTGGCGCTCCAAACCCTCACAGGAAGCAGACACCGCACGGAAGTGTCCTATGAAACATGCAGAGTGTCGGCCAAGTCTTGAGAACAAACAACAACAGCTGTGAGGAACAGAAAAATGTGTTGACTTCTCACTGAGCAATCGGGCTGTCATAGAACAGACACAATCTAAATCAGTGATTCACATGTTGTTTTTCCAAATGAGAGACATATCTAAGTGATGAGGGCTTTGCTTGTCAGTGTCTTCATCATGGAATCAAGAGGAAATATAACAATGATTCACTACACCGAGAGGGGCAATTATAAAATTTTGATGAATCAATCCCTTTCTGTAAACAAATTGGGCTTGGATTCTTTGATCATTTTGAATCCCTGATGGCACAAGGGAACTTGAGATCATTTCAGGAAATGGAAAACAAAAGCACTGCCAATATATAGCCTTTCGGGTTTTGTTCCTTATGTGAAATAACAAATATTCTAAGGTTATAACTACCCACGCCTAATAAAGTAAATAAAACACTTCCTATGGTTACTTTGTTTGTGCCAGGCAGTTTTGAGGAATAGCACGCACATAATGCTAAGAAGTACTTCACCAAAGCACTGAGATACCCTCTCTCTGATCTTACTCACCATGATATACTGAAGTTTCCAATCAGGGCTCATTATGTACTATGGTAAAAACTGTCCTAACATAGGAGATGAATGACAGTGCTGATGAGAGTGGCCCTCACTTGGCCTCCCACTCTGACCTGAGATGGATGCGCCATAGACTGAAACATATAGGAGCTAAAATTCAGGCCACAAGACGCTTTGAAGATGCTGCTAATGAAACAGCCCCAGAGAGTCACTGTTTATTACTGTGTAAGTGCACAATATGTACCAGCCAAGGTTTTGATGTCACATACCCAGCTGCCATACGCATTGAGATAAGCTGCATTAAAGGCTCTGCGGTAGGAGGGTTGAACAGGATGGAAGAAAGAGGGAAAGTGTTTAGACACATGGATGAGCGAGGACTGGCGCGCAATCAGAGAGCAACTAAAACAGGAAGACAGTCTGTTCCCATCAACATCTCCTGAATGACTTCACTTTAACAAAGCCGTTTAGACAAGATGGTGACAACTCATCAGAGAAAGACAGAGAGCAACCGAGAAACATGATGTGGATGCGAAACGGGGAGATTATCCAGAATAAGAGCAAGCAAAACAGGCGGGAGGAAAATAACAAAAGGAAACGCATTTCATGTGTCTCGCAACATTATGACTTGTGATAACGCTAACTGCGAAGGGGAGGCTTAAGCTTTGGCAATGACCTCAGCCAGTATTCAATCTTATTGTATTTTATGTCAGACAGTAACACTGTGTCCTACAGAGGACAGTGTACAGAGGAGTGTGTACAGAGTATGCTTCAAAAAATGTTGTGCTTTCAGAGTGGGATTTGATGTCAGGGTTTCCGTGTGTTTATGTAAGCTTTTGGTGTAAAATGTAATAACTTATTCTAAGATAGAAGAGAGAAGACAAAGAAAGCAAAGAAAGCAGAGATGCCATAGAAACTACCTTTGTTTTCCCATGACATACAGGTACAATAAATGTCATGTGTATGTTTTTTTCAGTTCTATTATATCTACTCTACAGTGTGTGGACACGTCAACCCGCCTGCACAACTGTGTCATTGTGCTAATACCAGTGTCACTTCTCAGGGTACAAATTCAGATACTTAACCACATGATAACACTTACCATGCTGGATGTCCTTCATGTCAAGATGAATGCTAGACATGAGAATACCCACGGCCTGCGAACGCTTGTTGCTCAAAAGCTTCACCACCTAGGAGTTGATACAAAGGTGACAAGGAGGGGGTCATATGAGGTCGGAGAGAATGGAGATGATACTTCTCCATCTACCATGACGCACACATGCAGACAAAACATTTAATAACCAATTGGAAACAAAAGACAGCAACATCACTTCCCTCCATCTGTTTCTTTCTGTGGGAGGAAAACTGAAGACTATTCACCCACAACCATTAGGAAAATTATAATGCTGTCTGCATGAATTACTGTGATTATTAATTTTTCCTTTCTTTTCCAATTTCTCCACATCCATCATCTCTCAGTCTGGTGATTAAAGAATTACAGGTCATTTTAACAACAGGTTTATTTGCTAAGCAGATCACCTGATTAAGCAAACACAACGGGCAAGGTTTTGTTTATATTATAGTTTATCAAATCCTAGTGCAAATATAGATATAGGGGAAACAAGTCTTTAAAAAATGAAGGCTGCCATATTAACACAAGTTAGCTGAATAATAACAGCTTCTACTTGTCAGACAGGCAGGAGTTGAATATCAAGCCACTATAGTTATTATGCATGAAAAACTGGATCCAAGGGGGCCATTATGAACCAGTGCTTGTCTAAGTAAGCACAAGTGAGTGCCGGGTAGCTGAAGGGACAGGACAGGAAACCCTTAGCCTACTGCGATCCAGACAGAATGCTTCCATCTAAACCAGATCACACAGACCACAGACCTCTCAAACACACAGGAAGTTATATCACCAGGCCCCAACTGTCTCTGTTTTCCTGGCTCAGCCACAGCTTCAGGGGACAAGCCGTCCGAGATGTGATGCCGAGTGGCTTCCACAGTGAGCCCATGAAAGCTGGTGTATGGCAGCTACGCAGTCATTACCCAACTTTTATCAGCTGACCCAAGTCTCTCAAATGTACAAACAGGTTGAAGATTAAGATTAGGTTCAGTAGTCCCTAGCAGAGTGACCTGATACTACTCAGGATCACTTTACTATTTTATTATTTTATAATGAATCACAGCTGGATTCATAAACCACCATAGTTATTGAAATTATTTTCGTGACTAACATGTTCAACAATAACCTTTTTAGGACAACAAAAACTACCCTGAAAATTTAATCTAATAATGTCTTCTGACAATCTCATGAGAGCCATGTGTCTAAGTTTTTAGTTTAAAGAGACCCTTAAAAGTTACACCAATTATAGGTTGATCTTTTGATCCATCTATCATTTCAGGGTTGGCCAATCCAGATTTTCATCAAACCCATACAGCACTGAATCGCACGTGAAAAACAAAACTTTGTTTTCTCAAATGATGCTGATGGAGACCTTAAAATAAAGCATTATTAAAGTAGTACCAACATAATTACCCTCTTATCTCTTTGTAATTTAACTTTTGGATGAATCCCTGGGTTTAACAAGAATTAATTATAGTCAGAGTTGTATTGACCTGTTGTTCACATGCCTTTTGAGAGCATTACTTTCAATAGATGCATACACCTGAACTCTTCTTGAAACTGCCCACAGCGGATCTCTCTGTATATTTAAATATACTATATTTAAATATATCTTATTATTGCACTGTTTGCATATCTTATTATCTGACAATCTGAGGTGAGAGGTGGAGGTTGACAACATTAGACTGACATTCTTTGCCTTGGGACCTGACGTGACGTAGTTAAAATGCAGTAACTTCTGTAAAAAACCTATTTATGTCAACATTTATCTCAGAGGTCCATTGCGAATAAACGTCTGTGAACTAGCTTCGACCGCTCCTTATAACTCCAGGATTTGTCTGAAAACTATCACATTTTTCTTCACTTTTAAAGTAATTTGGTAAATTGTCTGTCTCAGAGTTTCAGGGAAGAATTGTAAATGGCTGATTATAACAATGCCAATTTGATAAGATATAAACAAAAATAGGTTAAAACTTGGGGTAAAGCTCACCACGGCTAACTCACCGTCTCTACGGCAACACTGCACTTCCTGTTTACGTTGAGCAAAAGGTCAAGGGTCAAAAAAAAACAACACAATCAGCAGATCAATAGTTAAAATAAATGTTAGGGGATGTCTGATTATGTGTATGCCTGTGGAGAGCCTCATACACTGCTGTATATAAACCTCTGTGCAAGGGTCCATACTTGTTTATGGATTATGGTAGTTTTTTTTTTCCCCTCATCTGACACTGATGTCAGCAGAGGCCTTTAAACTGGCCTCTGCCAGCTGACGTCAAAGCTGCTCTCTAGTGGCAGCTCTGGAGAGGTTGCTTGTCCCTTCTCATCAGCAAAACAGCTGAACTCACAGCACACAGGGGGGTGGGAAGAGTTGCATGTAGTAGGTGATGTGATCGATCATGTTGAGGCCTTGGGGGCCGATCCTTATGAACTGGAAATGTCAAAGGTTGGCTTCAAACTGGGGTCAGTTACAGTTCTGGGTATGTTTTTATTTTTCTGTTATTTACTTCAATACCGTCAGCCCATTGTTGTTGGGGAACACCCACAGCCGTTTCATGCAGTGATGACCAAGGGAATAAAACCCACACCCAACTCAATTTGTCTTCTGTCTCCCTTAATTTAGCAGTTCAACCACAACACGAGCTGCTTCGTCATGTGGTAACCTACTTATTTAGAGATCTATCAATCAGAACATCACAGGAAGGAAAAGACATTTGTTGTGTTTGTTCTGTTATTCTCTATCCTCCTCTCCGTGTCATCACCTATCAAACCAATGGCACTACATCTAAGCTTGCAGGTATAGTGCTGCTCAGTACAGAAGTCAGTTCTCTCTATTGTGTCTCCCAGGTGTCAGAGCAATCATCCGACAGCTTCTGCAGTGTCAACATGATTGATGGCTGCTATTTTTGAAGTGTGTTTGAAAAAGGATTACTGTATGAAAGTGCAATATTTTTTTTTCCTGTGAAGGGAAAATTCGCTTTGTTTATCTACTGTTTATGCTCTGCTGGATTAAAGCTGAAGGTGAGTTTGTGGGAAAATTTATCGTATACTGTGTATTCAGCTTCAGTCAAATTTGTGACTATTTCTGTGGATCCAGAACTGATGACTCTACTGTGCTATTATTTTCTTTTCCCATTCGTTTCTGGCTGTGTGACCACTGGATTAATGTTTGGCGGGATGGTATGATGACCACTTAGTTATTCTTTTTAGGGCTCTGGGTATTGGGTTTGAGGTATTTGTGGCTGTAATTGTATCATGCATCTATAATTGCATCTATCGGCATGTTTTTTTATGCTTAGACCATGAAGGTGGCATTACTGACAGGATTTAATAAAAATATCTCTTCAGAAATTCTTATCACAAGTTCTATTCAAACAATCATGTAATTTTACGAATAAAAACCCATGGTAAAGGAATAACCTGTATATGCTCTACTAAATAAACAAAAATACTATACAGTGTGGTCCAAAAGGCTGCTTTCCTAATCACTTGAAGTAGCTTTAATGCTGCTACACCAGTTATCAAGTTGCTTCCTGCTCTGTGCATGTTCCTCATAAAAACCCAGAAGTATAGCGCAGGCTTGTGACTGTTTTTCTTACACAGGACTCTAAGGACTCTTCACAGCTTGAGGATCACATAACTCTCCAAAACACTGAGCACTGCAAAAGTGTTCCACTCAAGTGAACCCGTGAACAGATGAAACCAGTAAACATAGAGGATGTGGCTCAAATATGATTTTAGATCCATATTTCTCTATCTCTCTCTCTCATTCTGACAGACTTGTGTGTCTTTATTTATCTTGGCTGTTCTCAGCCGTTTGCCACCCAGTGGACCATACATTTATCATGGAAGCTCTGTCGCTCTTTATAATGTCTGGCAGCATTTAAATGTTGGCCAACCAGGTGTGCTAGAGTTAGTAAAGCTACTACATCTTTGATTTGAGCTGTTTTCAGATTTATATAATCTCCTATAGGAGTTGTGGATGTGGCCTCAGAAAACTCTCAATTGGACCTACATTATTACTGTAATATTATTATCTATTTCTATATTAAAAGGTAGAGGAGTTCAGCCATTTTTTGCAAGTCAAACTTTCATTCAACTGAATAATATTTTTGGTGTCATGTTTCAAGTCATCACTTCCCATAAAGTAAGAAGATTTCCCACCAACATCCACGTCTGGGACCAACATTTCATCTCAACAAAAACTGTCATGTGATTCTACTGGGTCTCAATTAGAGGAGTGAAGCCGACTTTCCCCGGTGCAACATTACTTGTGATTTGTGACACATAATTTCGGCAAATAGTACATTAACATATAAATCTTGACTAGGACAGCTTTAAATTGTAGATCAAATGTTTGACTTGTGGATTGATGGAGTGGCATAAAGGGCATTAGGGAGGGAAACAGTCTGACCATTAAACTAAGTCGTACAGAAAGCACAATGGGAGGAACCACATCATGAAATACAGCTCCCAGGCTTCTCCCACCCTCCCTTTTTTCCTTCTTATCCCTCTGTTTCTCCCTCTCTCCCGACAGTCATCACCATCGTGAGGTTTCCTCACTGCACGCGAGACATTGGCTCGGTGCCACTTGATGGTCACAAGGGAGTCGGGTGGGAGCCAGAGCTCACACCACATAATAACTGTCTGGCTGTAGCAGTTCCTCCTGTCACTCAAAGCAACTGAGAGACTGACAGTGAGGGGAAATGGAGAGGAGCAGGGCACCAGAGGAGTGAGAGTAAAGATGGGGAAAAGCCCTGAAGAGTGTCGTATTTGGTGACCCAGACACATACACAGCACACATGCATTACATTGTACCTTGTATACTTAATACACAGCCATAAATCTGTACCTGTTTGGCCTTGGACTTGCTGATTGTATCTGAAATGGGCTTTTTCTTCTCCTTAACAGCACTTTTGGAGAACAGTTCCACAAATTCTTCAAAGTTCACAGTTGGCTCCTCAATTTTCTCCCACACGAGTGAGTCACTTGGTCTAAAGATAGGAGGAAAGAGGTATTATTTACATTGGGCAAGTGGGCATGCTTTAATCTGCCATGTATTGTTTGAAAAAGTGGAGCCCCCTTTTATAATGTAACTCATGTCATTATTTCACCACAACAGGCATTTCTGACATTTCTAGAGTCTCTTCTGATGTTTTACGAGTGCTCATTTGTCATCTTTAGCAGAGTAAAAATCCATAAGTTATACACTTGTCAAATCTGTCAGCCAACAAATTACATTTAGAATTCAGTATCAAGTTCCTTACTTGAAAATAAATCAAGTGGTCTATTTCTAGACATTTATTCAACTACAGTTTTCCAAGCCTTATTAAGGAGAGAACCTGGTTCAAGTCAATTCAGTGCTGACCGCAATGCCTGGACTGCATCACTTTCATTTTCCACAAGGTTAGCAGCTCTATTGCCATCACAGCATGTGGCCGATCTTTATCTTAAGTGGACAAGCATCCTCTCAATTCTCTACTGTTCAGAGCATACCTTAGTGCAAATGATCCATGTCTATCTTCACTTTATACAGCATATCCTTACTTTTTAGCATGCAGCTGTATGCGTGTCCAGTAGAGTGGCTTCATTGGCTTGGGGGGCTCTATCACAGCCTTGGCGGCGGCAGCTTCCTGGACCATCATGGAGGGCATGGGGCCTGGTGGTGGTGGAGGCCCAAAGCCCGGGGGTGGGGGTGGAGGTGGTGGACCCATTCCAGGTGGAGGGGG
>OMNW01018317.1:7989-32590 GCA_900303245.1 Selene dorsalis
CCACGCAGAGGCCCCTCGTGACTGAGGGTGGGTGGCTGACTGAGAGAGAGAATAAAGCTGATTTTGTGTGTGTGTGTGTGTGTGTGTGTTAATGAAAACAAAGCTGAGCTGCTGACTGTGGCAGATTTCTGCTCCACTGCACAGGTTGAATTTCCAATTAGAGGGAGCTACACTGGTAGAGTGTATCAAAGATCTGCAGCACCTATGCACCTCACTGTAGTGCTGCAATGTCCACAAGCATATACGCAGTTGCCTCATGCCAGTCCAGCGCTTGTATGCACTGATAAATAGAGATAGATTTGCTGTCAAGTGCAAATATTTACTAAGGAACAGGAGAGCCCTCGGGTAAAAAGACAGAGAAAGAACTTGGGAGAGATATGGAGGCACAGGTGAGAGAGATTGGATCGAAGGTACTCAAGTCTGTTGCAAGCTTGAATACGCACACACCTCCCTGAGCACATTCTCCACATGAATGGTCTGTGTTTGTGTGTGTATGTGTGTGTACGTCTGTCCATGCCAAATTTTCATATCTGCTCTTAGGCATCTGCTGTAGCAGTGCATCCTAAGGACAGAATCTGTTGCCTCAGTGCTTGCAGGTCGTTGGCTCTGACTTCACAGTAAAGAATTGCCTTGAACCGCTGGTCCTGTCTCACCTTACATCTGTCAGTGACTCACTATTAGACCCTCGAGAGAGCAAACTACTCATTTGATGATGCAAAAACTTAGTCAGATCCTGCTGTTGCATCATATTATGAGCAGGGAGTCCTTTTTTCCACAATAACCTTCCTTTAAAATAAAACACACAGAGGCTTCTTCTACCTTTTTTTGGTACTCCTTCCTAAATGGCAAATGAAATGTGTAGAGATAACTTCAACCACCATAACCTAATATAATAGAAGCCCTCTAGCTTACTCGACTCAGGCTGGATAATGTGGTTTCAATTGATATATGCAACACCTCATTAGCGGACTTTCAATGGCCGTCACCTGTTCTATAATTGATCACGAGACAGCGATGTGGCTCCATCACACTCATTACAACCCCGACTAATACTTTTCTTCAAATTACTGAGCCATACACTTTTTCCTCTGCAGTGCTGTACCGCTGAGTTTTATGTATAGCCCAATGTGTGAAAAGGGGCCCCCTGCCGTCTGCGTCTTTGTTGGTCAGCACAGGGCTCGGCACTCTCCCCTCCCCTCTATTACTCCAGCAACCACCAACTGCACCAGTCTGCAGTGAAATACTGTGAACGCAGCAGAGTTGTTGGATCATCATGTGCAGTACAATAAAACAGGACAAGGACATTATTGCTCTGATCCTGGTCCTGCATCAGCCGGGCAACATGTCACAAAAAGGCACTACGCTTTGATATAATTCCAACATCTCATATGATGCTTAAATTTATCATTCATTCATTAGCAACTCATTATCTTTTTAGGATTGTAAGGGGGGGGGCATGATCCAATCCCAGCTGACACTGAGTGAGGGCAGGGTACACTCGGACAGGTCGGCAGTCTATTACAAAGATGACAAATAGAGACAAACAGCCACTTCACACCCAAGGGCAATTTGTTGACAGTTAACCTAACCAGCATGTCTTTGGACTGTGGGTGGATGTGGGAGAATCCAGACAGAACCCACACAGGAGAACATGCAGACTTCACACACACACACACACACGCATTTGGTTCAAACCCCGAACCTTGCTGTGAGGTGACAGTGCAAACCACTGCTGCTCATACAAATAGTCAATATCTCAGTGAAATGTATCTTGGAAGTATCTTTGTGAGCCATATGATCCTAAGAAGAGAGATATTATATCATTTTATCGCTACACCACTTCCACCTGTAATTACTCTGATAATGGTGATGATGAAGTGATTGTCTGCACTCCTGTATGGATCAACCAGGTTTTAGATGCTTTTGGCTCTTTGCTTTATTATTAGTTACATAACTAGCGTACTGCATGTATTTAGTGATGGGGTCTGCTTTCATAGGAGTTTAGATAAATTTCTTGCTAATTAGTGATCATTTAAACTCAGTGAAACTGGACCTTTGTTTACTTTTTAAGTAAATCAATAATAAATAGTGTCTTCTTAATTATATCTATTTATGTTTTCTATTTTTGGTGTCAGTTCTGCATTTTAAAATTGAAATGCGTCAGCACATACCATTTATTAGAACCAAATGAAACTTAGCACAGTCATGCCAGCCCCACAGACTGAGAGACAACAAAAGATGTGTTGAAAACAGAAAGATATTTTACCTTTATTATGCCTACTTGCCAGATGATACGCCCTGGATCTATAATGTATGTGTGTTTGAGTATAGATGCTGTCCAGGTCCTGTCTCCAGGTATCTGGGTTCAGGGATCTGAGAAGCTGCTCGATAGTGTCAAAGGCAGCTATAGTCCGGTCCAGATCCTCCAGAGAGAAAGGAACCTCTGTGACTGCAACTGGCGCCTGGCCTCCAACAGTGTCCTCCTGTAAATAGCAAATGTTACAAGGTATAAACACCAAAATCCGTGTGTTGGAAATACGTGGTTACTTTGTCAATTCTTTCACCGTGGTAACTATTTACTTCAATCAGTCCGCACTGGAGTAATCTAGTAATGAATCAGAGGAATGCACAGAATGTTTTTCGCCAGGGTGGGGTACTGTATGAAATGTGGAAGCAATAAAATAGAGAAACTACTTCTGCAGAGGCAAAATAGTTTTTCTGAACTCAGTGAAAATCCTTGAAAATGTTCCTAGAGTCTCAAACTGCATATATTTTTGTTCAGTCTGTATTTACTGAATATACTAGAGGTCAGCACTGTTTCTTTCCTAGCATTGAAAAGACATCCAAGAATTCAGGAGAGGATTTGGAGATATCAACAGATGACCTTCATACTTCCCCAAAGACAGAAAATCTAAGGACACAGTCACTGTTGGTCACTCTGACTCCAATTCCCCTAATACTCCCAGAGCTCTGCAACACATTTCAAACAAAGCTTTTAATAAAATCGTAAACAGCAGTTTTTATCTAATGCAGACATAGTGTTCTTCCACAGTGTACTGCTGCTACGTTTCTTGTATATTTCTCTTTACAGTACTTGTTATATTTCTCCGTTGTAAATCTAAACAGTTTCTATATCTGCCTATATTGTAGAGCATGATCAAAACTAACTTAATTTAAATTTACAGGATTTACAGTTATTCTAAATCTTTTCTATGAGTAATCTGACATTTACTGTAAGTTTAGAACAAATATTGGGGCATCATATAGCTCACTGGGTTGAGCAAGTGCCCCATATACAGAACTATATAGTCCTCGCTGCAGTTTCCCCTGTTCGATTCCCCTGGTGGCCCTGTGCTTCATGTTATTCACCCTCTCTCTGTCTCCCCGCTTCCTGTCTCTCTAACTGTCCTGTCAATTAAAGGCAAAAAGCCCCCCCTCCAGAAAAGAAAGGCATTCACCCAGTGCAAACATGCAGTCAGACATAAGTAAGAATAAGACAAATGTATGCTATTAAAATAAATTAATGTGGGGTACTTAACACTGAGGACTTGATTTCTCCCTAAAACCTGTTTTCTACTACACTGAAAAGTCTCTGTCAAACGGGAGCAGGACACAGATAGTTCCTAAATGGTCGCTGCTCTCTGCTGCTGGCCATTTATCCAGATAGGTGGCACTTGCAATCAAATTCTTATAGCATGTAGGACTATTAAGCCTGTGACTTCAGCTGCAATAATCAGCACTGACTTCCAATCAGGCTGAGGTGCAAAGGTAAGTGATGAGAAAATGTCAGCAGCTTATAGAGGAGACTTGGGTTCATTAACGCGAACATGGAACCAGAAGTAAACCTGTGAGAATTAGCATTTGATAGCATTTGTTGTAAAGTTCCTGAATAATAAGTATAAATTAAAAATGTTATGTATCATTTCACAATGCTATAAAAATGTGAAAATAAATGCCAACACGTGAGCTCAACGAGTGATTGAAGTGAACAGTCAGAAACACCATTAGATGACTTCTGGCATCACCACACTTGCTCGGTAGAGTGAAACGTGAACGTAATGTTGAACAATTGCACATCACTGAGAAAAACCCTGCCTAGCAGATATGAATATAGAGTGGAAGAGGCCAACAAATGCACATCCCATCTGCACTGGCAGAGACATACCCATACATACACACATACACTAAAACACCCACATACTGACTATATAACCATTATCAATCCATGCAGAAAAACTGCCACACAGCCCAGCGCACGCTAATTATTATGATCATATACGTCACTGAACCCTAGTGCTCGTACGCGCAGACACACAAATTACACTGATTACATGCACTTATAAAAACACAAGTCTAAGGAAGCATGTCATGTTACAGCTCAAGCTTCATGCATAATGAATCCAGTAAAGCACACATGAATGAATATATTCTGTGTGGGTGAATGCTGGCCTATGCAAACTCGACCATGTATCACAATTATTAGTTTCACCACTGCTCCTAACTACACTTATATATGAGTTGATGGGGTTGAAAGACAGGTAGGCTGTGCATGTTGATAACAGTATGTTCCATCTGTAAAAAAAATGTTATTAGAATATAGTTTGGAAGATGGGAATTGAAAGCGCTCACAATCAGTGTGAGTTTGAATTGAAAAGGTATAGCCACAATGTTGAATGTGACTATTGTAACCTGATGATGAACCAGAATCTTTTCTTTCCATGGTAGTTTTAATGTGCCAGTATGGAGCAGAAAAGTCTGGTCTAAATGAGATCAACCGTGCGTGCGTGTGTTCGTGCATGCGTGTGCGTGTGTGAGACTCACCATCATGGGTATAGTGACAGCTTCCCAGTTGGTAATGGCAGCAGGTAGAGGAGAGTCATACTGCAGGGATGGAAAGCAGAAATGATAAATTGTACATACAACAGAATCATAATGAAGAAAAGAAAAGGAATTAAATGATTTAGAACTTACGTAGAATAGATTAATAGAATATTGCATCGTAGTGATCAATGGGAAAAAAATGATTTTGTGTTTCTTTTCACATTTGTTTAGTGCGTTAGATAGCGAGCATCAAATACAATATAACACTTATATGATATTATGAGCAGTTAATTGGTGTTGCAGATACAAGGAAACAATATTATATCAGGTGTATGACGGACTACATCCTCCATCTCTTTTTTTTCATACAAAGTGCTACATGATTTAGGTCAGAATGAAGAAAATAGGTCTTGTGTCAAAGTGCTGTGACACTACAGTCAGTATGTGTGGTGGCACTGCAGGTATGTAAACGGTCCTGCTGTATCCCAGCTTCAAACTTGTTAGAAACATGTTAGAAACATGCCAGTGGTTACAATTAGGTGTTGTGCCATAACATTACAAAATCTTGGTCATTGTGGATTTACACGTGTAGAAATTGACATGTATCTATTTCATCAGATGGACAAGTAGAAATGCTGTTGCTGTGGATTGCACCAAAGTAGTGATGCCACCTAGATGATACTTTTCTTTAACAGAATTCAGATTGTACATCGATTGCAAATTTACTCACACTGTGAGTTATAGTTGATGTTAGGAAACGACAGTAAAACCACACATTGAGGTTGAGGAAAGATTCAGATTGGACAGAATCCCAGAGCCACTTTTTTTTTCCTTCTCAGTTTTACTTTTCAAATAGTTGACTTTGAACATCTTGTAGCATGCAGGGGTGGGGTGCTCACATGTACTGTAATCTAAGGCCATCCAAGATATTCAGGTGTCTGCCTGTCTAAGTGATGGACTGTCATTATGTCAGCAAAAGCCTAAAAGAATTTCCAGAGAAGCCGGTCACAGCATGCCTTTGTGTGTCTGTCTCTGTGTGTATTTGTGTATGTGCATGAAATCAGAGTCTGGTCAGCGCACGTTTAGGTGATAAACACTCATCAGACTGACATATCTGGCACACACGCACGTATTTACTGTCTTTTCTTTTCCCTCTTCTACACGCACACACAGAAAAGCACATGTGCACACACACATTGCACACTCTGTCTCCTGCATCACTCTTTTTACACACGCATAAAATCTCACAGGCTATCGAACCCCTCTCCTTGAAGAGTCTTAAATACCATCTCTGGTCAATGTGGAACAGTAAATCTGTCTCAGACGCACTTCAAAGACACAGTGCCCTCGCTTTGTCTGGCTGAGTGTGTGCAAGTGTGTGTCTGTGAATGTAATAGAGTTGACATCAAAGCCTGTCAATGCACAAAGTTTTTTTTTTTTTTTTGTCTAACAGATTCTCGCATTTGGCCTTTGGATAAATGGACTCATACACATAAATGCACACCCAAAGCAGCTGTGAATGAGGTCAGGAGGTTTCCTGTAAGAGGCTGAGTGTGAGTGACTAAATGCATGTTTACAGATTCTTAGTCTCATTTCCTTTTTAGGTTAAATACCTCATGTCAAGCACATCTGAGACACTTCATAGGGTCTTGGAAAAAATGTCTCAGGATGCAGAGTGTAGTCACCTGCCAGCTGCAGTGCCAAATGTTTACCCTCTCTCCTATTTAGCTCAAGCCAATTTTTCTTTTTTTTTTTACAATTTACTATTTATCACTATTATGTAGTACTCTGGACAAAAACATGATAAGTTGTCAGCAGTGTTTGATGTTCATAGTGATTTATTACAATCAGAGTTAGTCATATGTAATGAAAAGTAGCTCATTCATTAATTAGTTTTCATCATCATGTCATCCTGTATCTGGGGAAATCAAGTTCTGATGAATGTTCTGATGCTGCACATTGATTATTTATCACCTTTCAAGAACAAGTAGAAACAGGTCAGAAAGGATGCGCCTTGGACTGTTATGAGCGGTTAACTGGTGTTGCAGATACAAGGAAACAGTGCTTTATAAGGTGTATGACATAGGCCGCTTTCCCACTTAAATTAGTGGGTCGATGCTTTTCTTTTAAACGTAGGTCGACCCGCTAATAATCGGCATATGGCTCCTTTCCCACTGGCCAAAAAACCCAGGTCTGACCTCCAACTGGTGAGCTGCGTGGCCATTAACCCCCATCAGAGCATCATCGGAGCGACAGAAAATAGCAGTAAACAATGGAAAGCAGCATGAAAGCTAGTGAGTGGTCGGTGTCTGAATTTAGAATTTATGGTGGAGATGGAAAAGAGTTGCAGAAGTTACAGGAGGAGGAGACGAGCCTTCGTTGCCACGCTATACGTCATCACGTAAATTAGCGGGTTGACCCGGGTGTAACATTCCCACTGAAAGACGATTGGAGGTGAGCCGTTAATTTTTGTTTGTTTGTTTGTTTGATTGTTAGTGGGTTTAAACGGGTTTTTTGGCCAGTGGGAAAGGGACAATAGACTACTTCCTCCATTTTTTTTATTTGTGTAGTAAATATCATGTTCAGTCTACAGGACATACGAGGATGTTTTCAGAGGGTGTTTGTCAGGTGCCTCATTTCATCAGAGAACTGTGTTTGTCTAAAGTCATATTTCAGCTGATATTGCTATATTCACTGGTGTCGAGGGAACAAACTTTTATTTACAGTAGCAGTCTAGTGGAGGGGGACACTGGGGAGCTGCCCTTTTCAACCTCCATTTTGTACAGTTGGACAGTGGAGCAGCTGAGCATTAAGTGTGCAGTAGATGGTGAAGGTGGCGAGAGCATTTTGCTATCGACTCGGCTTGCGAGATCACACATCTTGCTTACAGCCAGGAAGGATATTTAAGTTAGACAAGTCACACTGGCCATGTTTATGTTGTCTCATCTGTGTCAAAGCAGTTTCAAGCCAGGAAAACACTCCCTCAGCAACCTCCCGTAATTCATGCTAACGATATAATTGCAGGATCTATAGATGATGATGATAATAATAATTATAATGCTTTAATTCATATTAATCTTTAACTTTGTTGTGTGATTTGCTTTTTTGGCAAATGAACTGGACTCAGATACATGTGTGGGGAGGTGGAGAGTCTGTTTCTGTAACTGTACAAAAAGAGTCTTTGACTCTAACACTAATCATATTATCGTATGTACATACCAACACAATGTCAGTGTTTTTGTAATATCACATTTATTTTCTATGCTCATAGATTGTAACAAATTTATGTAATTACGATAAGATACTGTACAATATAATATGAATCCTTTTATTATCCCCAAAGTGAATTTCAGTTGTTTACCCGATTCAGAACCAGAACCTAATTCCCAACTAAACCTTAAAACCAAGCCTCACCATCAAACAAACAACCCTCCGAATGACAATACAGAGATGCTGATTCGAAAGATGTTTTAAATCTGAAATTGGTTAGCAAGACGAGCGCAATCACACAGACGCATGCATGTGTGTCTGGTTTCATCTGTGGTCACCTTCTGTGGTATATTTATCAGTCCGCTCTGTTTGGGAAACACTTACGTCGGAGGAGTGGAATTCCAGGAACTAGCTTGGATCTTGTTTCTGGATCAATAGTGTTTTCCCAACTGCACCTGGCTTAGCAGCACTTCCCAGGAATACCCCCCAGAACACATTACTGGTACTTGTATGATCTCAGGCAACGAAATCAATATTGGCAAGTGAAGATACTCAAAAAAAAATCCCAAACAAACAAACAAAAATAAAGTCTGAAGTCTCAAAAGGCGAAACTTAGATCTATGTCAGTTCACCATACGTATAAAGAGACTGATACAGTATGTGCACTGTACAGAGATTCTTTTGAGCCTCTGTAAAGAAATAACTCTTAAAATTTTTATCTTATGCAATCAAAAGAACTCATTACTGCATGTAAGCCTGCACTGCAGATGACGGCTCGCACCAGCTGAAAACAAGATTTGAAAAGGATCAAAGAAGAGTGATTTGGGAGAAAAACAGTGACATGAATAATGAGTAAGACCTCTGTTTGACTAGATGGCTGCCTGCAGATGGTGTGCATTTGTTTGTTTTTTGGAGAGGCCAGCAGTTTTAATCTCATATCAGAAATAAAGGTCACTTTAGGTCTCAGTTTGTGGGAACCTACTCAAAACTTGAGAAGCATGAAGTAATTTTTATGCACGTCAACAAATCTCATCCAAAACAGCCCCGAGATAATGAGTCTTGAGGTGAAATGTGGCTCTGATGAGTGAGAAGTGATGAGCCCCTGTTCACGGTTGTCATTTCTGATATAGTATATGAATAAAATCCAGATGCACTTTTGTTTACATTTAGCCACAGATGAGATCATAAAGCTCCTAAAGCTGTTTGGTGCTGGCTAAAATTCATTAACTGGGGACTTGAGAAGTTAAGTTGCAGAAATAATGGTTCAGCAGCTTTCCAAAAAATGTGCAGTCTAACACAAATGTGGATGCGTTGCACCGATAGACTAATGCTTGACATGTCTTCCTAGAGTAGATGAATGGTCCAGCTGCCTGTTAAACCCTCTGTTTAAATCCTTAGAGCCACTTTCATTATAAAGTTTAACACGGTAAAGTGAAAGATGGCTTTTGTGTGAGAGGCGACTTCCACAGATTGCTTACCAAGGAAGAATACACATGCATTATGGAGACATGGAGTCATTTATAGCTGCTCAGAGTCAGCTTTTCTGAGACATTGTATATACTCCACCTTTGATGCACAAAGGTATCTAATGGCTCTTTTCCACTGGCGCTACTTGGCTTGACTTGACTCCAAGTACCTGGTACCTGGTACTTTTTTGGTAACACTTTAGATGCGAGCTGAGCCGATACTAAAACGTGACATCAGCTGCCGGCCACCGATTGGCAATAGTGTTGTCACTGGAAGAGTCTCAAGCACAACGTCCGACACAAGAATCAAACCTGCTATTTTTAAAAATACAGCGGCAAAAGCAACCACTGCTCTGTACTGCGACTGTTGTTATTCTTTCATACGAGTTAAATGGCTGCTGTGGTGAAAACCGCACCGTGGTCCGTCGACGAGGTGCAGACTACTGTGTTTGGTGGATGACAAGAGGATCTGAAAAAGAGAGGTAAAAAGAGCGGAGCTGTAGCAGCCGTGCTATGACGACCTCGCCCACGTTGAGGAGGTACTATGAAGTACTCAGTTGTAATGGAAAATGACCTAAACCGTGTCAAGTTTGAGTGGAGTAGCGCTGTAGCTGTGTAGTGGAAAAGGGCCATAAGTTTAAAGAGACAGAAGACCAGCACTGCAGCAGTGTGATGCAGCTCCTCCACAAATAGTCATTGAATAGAATGAAACCTTCCAGACCTGATGAGACTAAATTTAATTTGTACCTTGGTTTAGTTTCTGTGGGAAAGGTTTTGGTTAGGAGGCATCAGCTGTGAAAAGCTGTAGTGTTGACTGGATCTGACCAGTGATCTTGAAGAAAAACACTTCTTATAAGAAACTAAACCCTTTTAGCAAAAACAACAGCACAAAACAACGTGTAAATTTAAAGGCCTCGTGAGATGGAAAACGTATTTCCCCACCTTTAAATCTATGTTTATCATGCATTTATCTCTGTAAATCAATCTCAGACCTTTAATGGCTCATCCTGCACTCGAGGCATTACTAATTTTGCGTCCAAATAAAATTGTTTGTTATACTGTAAATCCTGCCAGTCACTGTCAACATTTCCATGCTGACCATACAACTGAGTTTCAGGTCTGAGCAGATGTTTCTCATACATACATACAATGATATCGGCTCATATAGGCAGGACACACGTGGTGAATCATGCAGAACTGACTGATACTCTGCCTTTAAATTATTAATATTGACATGATTAATCACAGTGAGCAGTCGCAGCAGATTTGGAACATGGCACCGCAGTAGTGACATTTTGTTTTGTTTTTAATTTATTCAGTCTTAATTCACTCTCTTCCCGTATGAGTCCATCTGACTCCTTTTCTCTCTCTCACACTGACACTGGTTAGCTTCGCCTTTCTACTTTTATCTAGTCCACCTCCGTCCACTCCATATCTCCCCGACTCACAAATGCCTCTCTCTTTCCCTCACTCTCTCTCTTCCTCTCTCAGTTCAGGTTGTTTTAGTCATTAGCTGACATGCTGATACCATCTCAGACACCTGTTCTCTCCTTCCAGTGCTGTTTCTGCCTTTCGCTGTCTCTCTCTCTTCCTCCCTTCTTCTCCCTGCTTCCTCTCCTCCTCCCTCTTATCTGTTCGACAGGTCTGGAGAGAACAAATTAGACCTGCTAAATTAAGCCACACACACACGGCTCCAGTTTAGCTGAAGGGAAGCTGTGAAAGTGTGTGTGGGATGAGAAGACACAAACACATTCAAACACAGGAGCTCTTTGAAAAATGGCTAAAATTGATCAAATAAGATAAGCCTCAAGAGTTGGGTGCTGTTTTAAATGTACAGGAGAGTGATTATTTGACCAGAGGAGAAAAATAACAAAGGGTGATGAGGGAGGGAAGTCAGAGGGGGTGTCTGAGAGAGAGAGATAAGGCAGTTGTTTGGGGGTTTTTCCGTGGTGAAAAGTAAAAGTAGATTCATTAAGTCAACTACCAGATTTTGAAGTTTTTACTTTGTCATTAAGTTGGATTAAACTTGCATATGTCAACATACTCTGGAGTATTCTTGGTTGAGGTAATTATGGCTTCATTTGACTCAAACAGAGACTACAGTCTTAAGACAAATCCTTTTTATCCTTCTGTGTAACATGTTTCATATTGCCATGGCAACCGTGAACACTTGGGTGTGCTGTGGTGTGGGGCTTTGTGGTCATCAGCCCTTTTGCAATCTTCTTGATTTTATTTGCATTTAAAGGAGATGCCACATAAACCCTGGTGTCAGTTAGAAAAAAAACTTTTGGTCATTTTTATGTTGTTTGATATTTTGTCTCTCTCTCCTACCATCTTATTTTGAATAATCGAAAATTGTGAGCAGGATTAGAGACAGGCTTATTCATTGTTGCCTCTGTTTCCTAAGTATAATTGGTCATGTTCTAGTACAAAGCCGCTGTTTAAACCAGTCCCATTGGCCCTCATGTTATATTTACTCCATCAAACTACAAACACTTCCTGTTATATGTCAAATTAAAATCCCTCCTGCATTTCAGTGGACAGAGGCCCTTGATTACTTGACTGAGCTTTTATCATAATACAATTGCAGACATATGCAACAACAGACAAATGGCATTAAAGAGGAACTATGCAAGATTTTTACCCTAATTAATCAGCTTTGGAGTAATTGTGATTGTTAAAATGATTTGTTACAGGGAGAATGGAGGCTCTCTGCCTTCCACCTAGTGTCTCTTGGTCGAAAACCAACCCTTGCAAGGTCAGCGCCTCCGACCCGGGGTCCCAGTTCTCGTCTCGACAGCACCATGACCCAAACACGCCCCGTAATCCACAATCTCTTGTTTATGACAGATTACCCAAACATTGTAAAACGTATATGATATATAACCAGAGGTGGGTAGAGTAGCCAAAAATTGTACTCAACAAAGAGTATTTTTACTTTAGAATAATATTACTCAAGTAAAAGTAGTCACCCACATATTTACTTGAATAAGAGTAAGATAGTAGTTGTGAAAAACCTACTCAAGTACTTAGTAACTGTTGAGTGACCTCTGATTTATTTGTTCAGTAATCTGAGCACGAATGTAATCAAATACACAAAAATATAAAATAGCAATGAACAAATTCAGATATTGCCAAAGAATACGAGCAACTGAATCAATAATAAATTTAATATTTAAAAAAGTAACATAAATTAAGGCAAATTCAGCCACAATATCTTACACAGGCTCTATACCTGCATACAGAGGTCCATGAATTCTCCATAAACTGTGTGTGTCATACAGTAAAAAGTAGAGTGCATTAAAACTACTCTTACAAGTACAGTTTCTCCAAAAAGTTACTCAAGTAAATGTAGTGCATTCCTACCCACCTCTGTATATAACGTTATCCATCGCTCCATGGATTGCCTTCTCGTCAGCTTTGTTGAAAACAAATGCACATGGCCGGGGAGGGAGGGGGTTAGCAAAACAGCAAAAAAGTGACCGGACCTGCATAGTTCCACTTTAAAGGAGAGCAAAGCAAAGTGGATCAGGATGAATGAATCTACTATCTAATAAAGCTACCACTGTGAAAATAGCATAATTATATTGTTTGACTTCAAATTTAGTCAGTAGAAATGTACATTTGCATATTGTAGAACAGGCACTAGGACCCAACAGGATCCAACTTTGTTTTTTTCCTGGCAATGACACATGAATGCATCAGTGCTGATAATTCAGTAAAATACTTTGAGAGTGGTCACTCTGCATTGTGAGCACTTTTATTTTTGCTGACATTTCTTTCCCTTTTAATGCTTGCATTATTGCATATGTAGGTTAAGTCTGACGTACAGCTTCTCTGTAGAGTTGTTGTTCAAAAACTGGTAAAAACACATCAGTGAGCGACACCGTTGCACTGGGTGATGTCACTTCATCACAGTGAAGTTTGAGTTGGTCCCTTTTTACCCCGCCCTGCTGGTGCTTACACTAGCTAGTGTACCATATGTGTATTAATCCACAGCTAAAAATAGTCCTCAACAAATGCAGCACTTTATCCTGTTTGAATGACATTTCCTAAAAAACTGTTCCACCCAGCTGTTTTTAAGCTTCTTTTTTTTAAATGAAACCATTTTTAATGTTGCCATCTTCTGTATGATGAGTCACTGATCTTTGGGCAGAGTACCATAGACATAGATGGATAAGGAACTTAAAAAGTACAAACACATTGATTGGTCGTGATTGTCGTTGACAAAAAGAAACACAAAGAGTAATAATAACCTTATCCTTAAAACTCTCAGCTGTAATAGCAAAATGACTATGAAAGTAAAAGACTGTTTGCATACACTCGCTCTCTGTCTCCGTCACTGTCTTGCCCTTTACTTCATCTGCGCTCATACCACCTTTTTTTTCTCAGATAATAAGCGATGCCACCAGTTCACCCCGTCTATGATGCCCCCCCTCCTTCTCTGTACTCATGAAAGAGGAAGCCAGGGAACGTCTTTAAATGCCTCTCTCTCTCTCTCTTCCCCTTTCCCCTCTGATTACAGGGCAGGAGAACATCTTCAAATCAGATTCCCTCTCTTTCTTCTTCCCTCTTCCTGACAGAGTGACAAAGCTAATCTCCTTATCCGTTCATTTGACAGGCTTTAGGAGAACACTTTCTCATCATCCCTCCCTGCCTCCCTCCCACCTCCCCCACATCCCTTCGTCTCTCCTCTACTGTCGAGTGGACATGAGAGAAAAGAACAGTTGGCTAATACATTTTGGCATTTTACCGACCACGCTGCTAGATCTTTCTTCTCTCCCTTTCTGTCCCATCTATTTATCTCCCCATCATACCTTCCCTCTCCTTTATTGTCAAGTGGAGGTAAAGGAGTGAGAAAAGCATTTTTCCTGAGGCATTGCAGTGGTACTTGCGCTGAACCTCATGTGACAAAAATAACTTAAACCCATATCCCAAATAACAGCTCATGATTCGTCTGCTGTGTCTATGAGAGTGTGTGTGTGTGTGTGTGTGTAAGTAAGTTAACATCTCTCACCAGCAGTGAGTAGTAGACTTTGAATCCCGGCTTTGCAACAAAGTAATCATCAGACTTGAAGGTGACTCTGAGCATGTTGCTTTTGGAGTTGAGACTAGGTGGAGCTTTCTGCCCACACCAGCGACCCCAAATTATAGTGCTGGTCTCGGATTGGTCCTCCACTTCCACAAAGTCATACCTGGAGTGAGAAAGAAAAGGAGAGTTAGGTGAATGGGAGGGAAGAAGGGGGAGAAAATCAAAGGATAAAAGAAAATCTTCACGTCAAAGGACAATACAAAAAAATTAGACTTAGAAACTAGACTTAGAAAGTGAAAAAAGACACAAATGAGTGATAGTGTTTACGTTTAAGAAGATAAACATGAGATTTATTGGTAGTTTTTATTGATTATGGTAGTAACTTGAGCTGATGGTGATGCCATTGGCCCTGAAATCAGATTTTGACCTGATGGTGATGCTAGAGGGACATTAGGGTTGCTGTTGTAGAGGCCTTCCCTAGAGCCATACAGTACCATGCAGTACTCCCTGACCACACTGTAGTACAGAGTGCTTCTCCTCAGAAAACATAGTGTGCATTCGGACCATTTCTGATGCTCCTTCATACAGTCTAGTTTAATTGAAGGATCTTAAGAAACTGCAGCAGCTGCTGCAAACCTGTGATGAGACAACCCTGATGTCTTCTCAAACCATGAGACCATCCATCCGGCATATGGTACTAGCAAGTAAGAGTTTTCTGGGGAAAAAGTTTTCAAATAACTTTGACTTCAACGTTCCAACAATCAATGCCCCAGTCAATTAACGAGTCAATCTATCAGAAGCACACAGAAATGCACACGCAGTCAATGTCACAAATAAATCTGGCAAAAGCTCCTTTCTCCCTCTTCCTGCCTTTCTACATCTCCTCTCCCTCTCTTTTCCCCCTGCTGCTCCCCCTTGTCTTTTCAGCAAAGTGCTTACAAAGAAGGCTGAGTTGCATGTGGGGATTAAAAAGTCTATTTTCTCCCCTCAACCCTCAAGGACAAACTTCTTATACTTCTTGCCACGAAAGCAAACTTAAACTATCCTTCTCTCTCATCATGATTCCACCACCTCATACCTTTTGATGATCTTTTCTCTCACGTCCTTCCTCACAGTTTTAGTGTTGGTGTGCAAACGTACATACATTATCAAATTGTTTTCACATGTTTTGCTGATACCGTTGTACATACTCCCAACTTTACTCAAACTTCTCCTCTCCTTTGTGTCACTCCAGAGCATCTCTCCATCATTCCTTCTCCCACTACCTCGTTTTTTAATCGCTCTTACTTTCATCTGACCTTTCTCCTTTATAGCTGCTTGTAATTCATCAGTGCTTCCTCCCCTTTGTGCTCTGTACCTCTACGCTTCTTTCCTCCTTTCAGGTATTATCTCTCTCTCATTTTGTCTTTTTTTTTTTTTTGCTGAAGACATTTCATGTCATCCTGCTTCCTTCTTTCTGTCATCTGCTCTAATCCTCTCTTCTAAATTCCTCTGCCCTCTACATCTTTTTTTTTTAAATTTCTTTCCGTTTCTGTGCATCCCACGTTTTACCTGCACACTCCATTCTCAGCCTCCTCCAGGCAGAAGTGTCCGTCAAACTCCAGGTGAATGCGGCTCCCTGGTGGTGACAGCAGTTTCCATGACAACAGCAGGTTGCGGGGGTAAGCGTTAGGGTAGCGTGGGCTGGTGATGGCTCCGCCCACTGCCGTTACAGTGATGTTTTCCTCCTTGCGGTACAAGTCTGTGGTGAGGCGATTGCTGTCTGTTAGTGGTTACAACTAATCAGTTAGTTAGTCCAGCTCTAAAGTAAAGCAGCTTGGCCACAGGGACAAACACACACAATACAAAATACATGCCAAAACAATAAATAGACAACAAATGGATCTTTATGAATTTTGCCATATGTGGACATATTGTTGACAAAAGCACAAACACAGACAGACAAACAGTACAAATATGAACTTGACATTTCTTTGAATCCAGCACTTACAGATCTTTCAGCCTAACATATAAAGATGTATCTTAACTTAATATGATGATACCTCTCTTATCTGTCCCCACAGTGACAACTTTCAGTCATTATCTAGTTGGCTTAGCCTAGCATAGAGAGTAGAAAATGAGGAGAAACACAAAAACAAAATCTGCCAATAACTGCAGTTCTCAGTGTCAGCTTTTACACCAGAGATATAGTATGGTAATTATCTTCAAAGTTGGTGGAAACAGGGTTGTTGTTCAGATTTTCAGATGGAGCCAGTTCCAGTTGGTATGCTAAGCTAACTGCTGAGCTTATTATTATTCTCTCACCAATTCTGGGAATTTGTGAGTTACGGGGAAAAAATAAATGTTTTTTTAAATAATTATTTTTAAACATGCACACATACCCCAAATAAAACAATCTGAGAATGGATCCCTTAGATTTTTTTTTTTTTTCCTTTGTGTGGCCAACACATACACTGGGCCGTTTTACAGTTGTAAACAGTATTTGCTTTCTGCTAGCAAACTATGTAACAAGCGACTGTTTTTAAATGACTTCACAACCAGCTCCATGTGTCTGAACCGCCGTGCCTTGTCAGTCAGCTCATATTCACTCAAACATGTCAGCAATAAGATAATATTGGCCACTGCGTCAGCTTTCTACAATGTTTTCTCTGTTGTGGTTTGCACAAATAGTCATGTGAAAAGCAGGGCAACTGAAAAAAGTCATATTGCTCATTTTCATAATGATTCTATGGAGGTGAGAAAAACATTTTAATGTTTCGTTATAGATCTGTTGAACACGTATAGATGTGTTCATGTATCTGTTCTTTTGCAAAGTTCATGCCTAACCATTTCACACCCATTACAATTTCATATTTCCGTACAAGTTGCCAATTTGGCTGGACATTGTTTCAAGAGAAAAGGCCAAAGGGCCAACAAAAATATTCAAATGAATTCTCTGAAAGCCATGAATATTAACAGCAGAGAGAAAAAGAAGTGGTCACGGACCAAAATGTTGGTTAAAAGGAAAGTTTGACCAGTGGATTCATATTGGTCTGAGCTAAAAAATGTTGCAGAAATACAATTTTGCTCATAATTTTACATACCGTGGCAGATTTTACAAAATGTGTACCATTCTTTAAGGAAAACATGAGTGATCAGGCAAAACACATTTCTCTTAGTTTTAATGTAATCCAAATTAAACTATGAGACATCTCAAAATAACACAATCATTAAACAAAACATAACAAAAGAAGATACTGTGATGGTCCCTGTTCAAAAGTTTGCATACCCTTAGTTCTTAATAACGTGTATTGCCCCCTTTAGAGTCAGTGCCTGAATGTCAGTTGAAGTTATTTGTAGGTTTTTTTGCATCCCACTGGTCTACCTGACCGTGGCTTTGTATTAATAGAACCCCTCAATTTTCACTTCTTCATGAGAGTCTGACCACTGCTATTATTATGTAAACTGATCAGGGCCATTTGGGTGGTTCCACTTATCATTATGATTTAAAAAGAGCAAATGCAATTGTGTGATAATAAATGGCTCTGTGCAACCACGAGCTCTGAATTATTTATTTAATTATTTTGGCATGAACAATTATATTTTCTGAAAAATTTTGCCAGGGTATGCACAACATATGTACCTTATACACTATGTACACACACACACAAATCATTCTCATTCTAAAATGAGATATTCACAACATAACATCTATGTACTGATAATGGAAATGAAAGGGAATAATAAGCGCTCATGGGCTCTGGTCATTGCTTCACTGAGAACATGTAGAAACAATGATAATACTTTCCAGAGTATAACAATTGCTCATCAGTACAGATGAACATAGTCACACCCACTGAATGTCTAACCCTGATTAATCAACTCAATCATAAATATAATTTTTCTATTTTTTTTTTTGCACAACTCATTAACTGTCCAGAGCATTTTTTTGCTGACTTACTGAACCTTAAAAAGCATTTGCTTCCACACACACACACACACGCAAGGTCAGGCAGTGTGCTAAAGTAGGCTGACAGGGCTATATTTTCTGAGGGGTGCGTATTTTTTTTTGCAAAAAAAGCTGAATGCATAATCAAGACACCGTAGCCTGCACCCAAGGGAGATGATGATGAAGCTTTGGCCTTCTCCTCCACCTCTTCACTGCAAACTTCCCTTAATTCCCCATCCTCTCTCATCCCATCTCTTTACGTTCCTTCTCTCCGCTTCGATCAGTAATTCTGTCTCATCGGTCATTCAGCGCTTTCTGGCAGTCTCACCTTTTGCTAATTCTGGCTTCAGTAATTAAGACGTGCCACACACTGTGTGTGTGTGTGTGTATGCATTTATGTGTGTGTACTTTCCGTCATGAGCATTTATGGTTGTGTGAATGTATATGCGTGTGTGGGTGGATGGTTGTGTGTGTGTGTGTGTGTTTGTGTGTGTGTGTGAAGGGGCAGAGTTTGTTTGTAATGGGATTCTTCCACTCTGCTGATCAGAAGCCTGACTGTGTAGGTCCATTCAGTCATAAAAGTGCTTATGTGTCAGGAACTTTCACCCACTAAGGTGCCTAGGGAAAACGACTGTGTTTGTGTGTGTGTATGTGTGTGTGTGTGAGTGACTGAGCTTGTGCATATCTATGTATTGCAGTATTTGATCATTATCATTTCATGTATATCAACTATGTATAAGCTATATATCAGCAGAAGGCAGCAGAACTCATCTTATCAGTCTGAAGTCAGTCTTAAGCTACATCTTCCAGTTCTTTTACCAGACTGTTATGGAAGCCAGCACTTCCACATAACTCCAGTCCTCTTGTAGCAACAACTCTTAATATATGTCAATGATTTTGTCAGTTCTATGGTTTCCAAAAAGCTGTGGTTTTCATTGTTGATTGGCTGAACATAACATAACATGGGTTTACATGGAGCCAAATATTTCACTTAGGATTGGTTTAGATTTTCAAACTGAATGAAAATGCTCCATATAAACACCCCAATCAGAATAAACAGGCCCAAACTGAATGGTTTCGCAGGGGCAGAATATTCCTTTTTCCGAACCGATCAAAGGTAAAATTATATCATTTCAACAGTGAAACAGAAAGGTGTCTGGTTGCGTTCTTACTGCACACGCTCTGTCTCGATGTAAATGCGTAGTGACGTTTCTTCACTTGCAAATGCTTGATTAAAAGTGTTAAAAACAGTGACAACTACTGTGCTAATCACACGCTGGAGCCCCATCTTTGACCAGTCGCATTATGTTTTGATCAGTCTGCGCTAGAATTCTGAAAATTAAAACCTGACCCGGACAGATCATCGGGTGTTGAAGCCTGAACTCGACGTGGCCCGACTCAAATTGATCCTTGGCCTGAACTCAGCCTGAACTCGGCCTGAACTCGGCCCAAACCTGTCTGAACCAGCACGTCCTGTCCGCTTGTGGTTTCCAATCAAGATCCATATTAACCCTAAAGCAGAAGGTGTTAATTAGCACAATAAAAAATGTAATAAAATTGCATCGGAAGACATTCATTTTAGTGACAACAGTGCACTACCGCTCTGTTTTGTTTGTGTGTATTTTTGAATGTTTTAACATGTGTAAGTATATGTATGGCTGTGAAGTTATTATAAATCAAATTAGCATTTATGTGTCTACCAAAGCTGCTCTGTGAGAAAGAAGAGTGTGTGAGAGACAGGCAGAATTTAGAAGAAGGAAGGCATTAAAAGGAGAAAATATGCAAATATGCTCAAGTACCACCCGGCTCTTTTGGATGCTGGTCCTCGATCACACCATTGACCTTACTATAAATCATGGAGTGATGTCAGTGACTCCATTGCAAATTCATGCAAATGAGGCAATGATAAGAAAGGGCTTTCTGCTAAAGATCCAGTCCAGAGAATTGACAGCGCAGGAAAGTGGCAGCTACATTTCGTCAACCTGCTTTGCAAAAGCATGTAAGGCTATGGTGTAGAGCAGGGGTATTCAATTAAAATTCACTAAGGTCCAGTTACTAAACTTCAATCCAAGTAAAAGGTCCGAACCTTACCAAGTCCAAATTGTGTCTTTATAGCCTACCCCTGTGTCCATTAAATAAAATCAGCAAAGCACATTTTCATATTTATTGTCAATTTTCAATGCAGGAAACTTTAAACATAGTGCACTTGTATAGTAAACAACTAGCTATTTTACCATGAATAAAAGTAGTGGTAGTCCCAGGCGAACGAATTTAAGGCCTGGAAATCACAGGACATGTCTGTTTTGATGATACAAATCAGCGGTCCTGAAATGTGTGTTTCCTTTCTATAATACATATTCTACACGTCTTTCCATGTATGGGCTTCCTTCTCCTTTCAAACAGAGCTCCGTGGAAAACAATAGGAGAGACGCAGCCAAAGGGGAACCGGCATCTGACACAACACCGGAGGTAGAAGTAGGCCCGTGTAGCTGTGCACCACGGATGAAAACAAACGAAACATAAAAACGAGCGTGTTGCACCGTATGCGTGCCGCTATGAAGTCGTTTTGGGTTGTGATTGCACGAGTCACTTCTACATTGAAAGTAATGGGTTTGTGCGCACAGAAGACATTACATCTGAATGGCACACACGCACACACGCTTTAACCAAGGTCAAAATCACCCTGGCAGCCCACCCTAATTTAGATAGCCAGGTGAAAACCCTAAAGAAACACCCTTCCTGAGAGATATGGGCATGTGACCAGTAGTTTGAATCTTGCAGCTGCAGCAGCCCAAACATTGATCAGGTGTTGACGTGCAGTCCAGAAACACTAGGACATTAGCTCAAAAGTACAGCACAGTGGACTTGAAGTGAAACCGTTATTATACTGACTTTCGGATTTAACAGCGTTAAAAAAATTTCACATTTATTGGGGGTCCCAATAATATATTTATTTGAATATGTTCAGTATGTACGGGATCTGTAAACTTAGAAGACTAATGGGCAAAAACCTATATTTGTTTATCTAATCTGCATTTCTACACTGTCTGCAAGTCAGCACTTCAACTACATCGTCTTATAGTCAACTCGATATGCTGGAGATAACAGCCAAGATAAAACCTGCCACTGTCCATATTGTAGCATTGAGTGGGCTGTTATTAGTTGGTTTAAACATGCTTTTCCAGTAAATCTTTTCCAAATATGGTAACAAATTAAGTACCATACAGTACAAATACAGATCAATTTGTCTCGCTCAGACTCTTTCTTTCATCTTTATTTATAACCACTCACAGTTGTTTTCAGTTAAATACTTGATCCTGAGCTGATCTCTAAAAAATAACTGCCGGTCTGATGCCTGATGTTCCTGCATCTGTTTTGTATCT
The DNA here is from genome assembly GCA_900303245.1 of Selene dorsalis. Classification (NCBI taxonomy): domain Eukaryota; kingdom Metazoa; phylum Chordata; class Actinopteri; order Carangiformes; family Carangidae; genus Selene; species Selene dorsalis. The sequence continues at coordinate 29,830 of OMNW01018317.1, forward strand.
TTTAAAATGGGGCATTATTTATTCCTACTTGGTATAATTTTTTCCACTGTGTTAAGTGAAATTGTTTTATCACCATAATATAAATGTATGCCTTGGCTCTGTTGCCTACATGCACCATTAAAGGTGTAAGTTATCTCTACCACAGACAGGTTTCTCACCCGAGGTAGGGGTTGATGGTGTGGTCGTTTGTCAGGAGCTTCAGTCATTGCTTGAGTTACATGAAAAGAAGTTAGACAGTGCCGTCTGATCAGCCCTGTTTCCTCATCTTCTCATGTTGGACTGGACACTACAATGACTCACTCTTTCAAAGTTGTATGATGTTGTATTGTAATCAGGCTGGACTGGGGCCAGCTGGTTAGCATGCTAACTAAAGTAGAAGAAATAAGTGATAGAAACAGAATTAAAACATTTGGGATGTAAAAGAATTACATTCTCACAACTTAAATATAGGTATAGATGTTAATGCTAATGTTGGCTATGTGGCAATAGCAAAAATGTACATGAAGCATCCTTTAAAAATGTTTGGCTGCAATTAGCTACATTTTGCAGTAGTGAGAAGGAGAGGACTGATATAAGTGTGGTTAGAAAGCCTGTGGAAGCAAGTGGGTGAAGGACTGAATAAACTGCCCTCGGCCCCTGTTATCTTAGATAAATACTACTCTTTCAAAATGCAAGTAATATACAGTAAGTCATCATTTTTTTATCAGTCTTTCTTATGGTTGCATTTTTTTTCCAACTCCCCCACAACACGAGATCTGATCAAAATCTTTAGTATTTATACACTATTGTAAAATGTATTGTAGAGGGCATGACCTCCAAACCAGTCCATAACATCTATCTCTTCCAGAGTTGACAGAAAGTTCATGCTCAGCAATCTCAGGACATAGGATGATGTCAACAGTGCTGATAATATCACTGACAGTCTGACTCACACCCTCAGATTTAACTACACACCCTTACACGCAATGTTTGACACCGGCAATTAAGCTCTCAAACTCCTGATCTGACACTTCAACAACAGTGACAATGATGCCGTGTGACTCTGTTGTATGTGATGAATGTGTGTGTGAGGTTTGAGCAAAGGTGTGTTTGTGGATGTGTGGATGAGTTCCAAGAAAGAAAGAAAAAAAAAAAGTTCTCCTCTGTACGCGTGCATTTGCATGGATGCATGTCTGCCAGGATGTATGTGGGTAAATTCTCGCTAATTAAACTTGGCTCTCCCACCTCCAGTGCCAGGGTGTGATGTTCTTCATGGCTCTGAGATCTATTTCTGATCCAAGTGCCAATCACACTCTAATCACCCAGCAACCAGTGTGCATCAGAGACTGAAAAATAGCTCTGTTGAGAAAGTGTTGAACTCAAAGATGAAAAAAAAAAAAAATCCAAAAGAAAAAAAGAACTGATGATGTAGGCGAGATATTAAACTTAATATTTCTCTTTTAATTAAAACTTGATTTTGGTGAAGTCACATGTGTGTGCTTATCCAATATTATACTTATCCTCTCTATTCTGCACAAAACAAACCCTATTTTTCTTGAGTGACAGTTTGCATATGATACATTCTCACTCCCATAGGACATTACCTATAACAAGGCAACCCCATTTCCTACATCTGCCATTCCCTGTCTAACACATCCTGTCTGACTTTCATCTTCTCAGAATCAATTCTCATAAGCCCCAGCACCAGCTAACAGGACACACATAATTCATTCACTTTTAGCTGTGAAAAACTTTTAGCTGTGAAAAACGCAATGCCGCTGTTCTCGTTCTTGGTGGCGTTCCCCATTTCTGTCAAAAATGAGGTGTTTTAAACTGTTATGGATTTGACGGGCTTTCAGATAAAGAATTTATTTTAAACTATACACAGATAGTTGTTAAATGAATAATTCAATATTTTCTGAGATACCATATGCTCATTTGCTCCCCAGATCAGATGGAAAGACCAATACCGCTTCTACCGTGGGTGCAGGGGGATTACTATTTGAACATGTATACAGGACTATGTCTTGGCAGGGAGGAGCTAAGAAATTTTGTTGACAATTTTGTTTATGTATGGATTAACCAAGGCGGTACAACATGATCATTACAAAAGGTATCTTGTTATTTTCAGACAGAGCGAAGCAGTTTCCAGCCATCGTGCCGAGTTAAGACAACCATCTCTGGGGTGCAGCTTCTTATTTACTGTACAAAGACAAGAGCGGTGTTAATATTATTATTACCTGACTCTTCCCCAGAAAAGGAATAAGTGTTCTTTCCGTAGCTACTCCTTACGTAAACTTTTAAGTCCACAGAGGATAAATGAGCACATCAATGTCACGGAGAACCAGTTGTGACTGAATAGAGACGTGTGTAAAAAAAAAAGTCTGAAAGGTCAAGTTCAGTTTTCTTCTGACTTGTTTATACATCTGTGTTTGCAAAACATAGCCCATTAGCTGCTAAACACTATCTGCGCATGTGTGTACTTGTGTGTTAGCATCTGTATAAATGTGTGTGTGTTTGTCATTGGCTGCTTATGTGTGTACAGTGGGTTTATATATGCACATCTGTAAGTCACCGTGTGGGTCTGTGGTTGTGTGCATGTGAAGTGTGTGTTGGGTGTTGATTCGTGAAGCTGTACTTGCACCCTCAGAGTATTTCCACCCATGAGAAATAACCAAAGCCTTTTCCATCTGGCTAAATGTTAGCTCAAGGCCTGTGTGTGTGTGTGTGTGTGCCTGTGTGTGTATGTGTGCGCACACACACACACAGACATGCACACACA